>JAFMPE010146042.1:0-21404 GCA_024759925.1 Ficus religiosa
CTTTTTAAGGGGAAACCTCGGTGCAAATCCTTGTACTGCTCAACCCTGCAGCCAGGGCAATTTGGGTCGTACTCCTTAATCAGCAGCAGCCTCTTTTGATCTTCTTCTTCTCCTGCCATTTTTTCCTCTCGATTTTCGCTCAGTGTTTGTCCTTGAATTACCACTGTTAAAAACAAGATGACAACAACCACGCGGCTCCTTTGAATTCTTTGATTGTGCTTCCAGCAGTTTTCGTGCTTAATTTGTAAAATAGCTAGGCTCCAAAACGTCTTTTTCTTCACTCTCTCAATTAAATATGGTTTTTTGTTTTTTGTTTTTTGTTTTGTGTTTTGTATTTGTTTTTTGTTTTTGTTTGTTTGTTTGTTTTTTTTTTCTTTGAGGGATTAAAGACTCACTCACAAAAAAGACGTATTAATGTCAGTGAGTTTTTTTTTTTTTTTTTTTGCGCAAAAAATGACAGATATGTATTTATTTTAATTCAACCTATACTTGCAACTTGAAAGCTCAAACGCGATAACAACCTGTATAAGATATATATATATATATACACACATATAGTAATACATAGAAATAAATCATAATATATATATATATATATGTCAATGTTACTAACAAATATAAATAAAAAAAAGAAAGCAAAACCAAATGGAACTCGTTAACTAAGGATATATTCAGTTCACGTAACGCCGTCTAAAAGTAAACTATATGAATAAACAAAGATTAATGAGACACTCATAATGATTAGATTATTACATGACCGTACTTAAGATAATATTGTATTTTTTTTTTAAAAAAAATGGCAAATTGTCAATGAATTTTAAATTCAATTAAGCAGAACGGTCCAGACTTTAAAAAATATATATTTAAAAAATAAAAAAGACACTAAAAGACCGAAAACTGAAAAACAAGCCAAATGTATTGACGACAAATAAACATGCCCAAGATTCGATTACAAGCTACCTAAATAATTGGTGGTCAATATATTCTATGCCTAACATGTTCTTCTCATCAACGGTCAAAAATATGAACTACAAAGTTGGTGGCATAATGATAAAAAAGATGACTTATCTATTATAATTTTGATTTTCTAATGGTTACGTTTGTGTAAGTTAGATTCGACCTGATGATTATAGACTCCATAAATGTTAGGTGACAAGTATGGGTCATGTCTCTCTTGCATTTCATTTTTGATATCAGTAGGTTTTCATAATTATACTAATTCAGATGTATAAAGACATCAATTATCTTGTTTTCTTTAAGAAACATAAAGTAAAACAATTGATGAATTTTTTTAACTATTGCTTCTTTCTGAAGATGATATAATATATGTTTGATAATTGAGGAATATTTGCTACGTGTTTATGAGTTTTCTCGGCACTCAAAACCGGCTTACTTGAGGATTAGGAATCTATACTATATGGCAAGTTTTTTCGAGAAATTGAATTCTAGCAAATGCCTTGAATTAAATTTTCTTTAAAAAGTTGTACATTTTTAAATCTTTTTTATGTAGTGGTCTATTTTACCCTTTAGTTTAGTATTTTTGTTAGTAAAACTTTAGTTGATTACGTTAATTGTTTTCTTTTTTAAATTAACGGATTAGTAGATATACAACATTAGAAATAAAAATTTACAAATGATAGTTAATACCTATATTACTTATGTCATGAATGGTAAATCTGAAATTCATTCATTCGAAAACTCACATGTACAACACGTTTATAATACATGGCTATCAACCTACAAATCAGGAAACTATACTAATTAAAAATATATAGCTAATCTAATCCCTATAAATCAGGGACTAAACAAAACCTCCTACACTATACTTGGTTTCCAATTATAACAGTGTCTCACAACACTCCCCCTCAAGCTGGTGAATGGATATCCTCCATTCCTAGCTTGCTGATAATGTTCTGAAAAACCAAGCAAGGCTGTCCCTTTATAAGCACTTCAGCCAATTGATCTTTCATTGAAACAAACAGAGTACAAATCAAGCCACTGTCTAACTTCTCCTTTATAAAGTACCTATAAACTTCAAAATGCTTCATTCGATCGTGTTGTAATGGATTATGGGCAATACTAATGGCTGACTTGTTGTCACAATATAACCTCATAGGACCTTCCCATTTGACACCCAAATTATCTAGAATTATTTTTAACCACAACAGCTAGCATATCCCTAGTGCCATTGATCTAAATTCGGACTATGCACTCTACACTTGAATTATTTTTGACTTCTTGCTCCTCCATGTCACAAGGTCGCTGCCTAGGAAAGTGCAATAACCTGAAGTTGATTTTCTATCAACAAGAGAACCTGTGTAATCAAAATCGCTATAGGCTTCCAATGTTGTGTTTCCTCCCTTTTTAAACAATATTCCTCTTCCAGGAGTGCCCTTCAAATACTGCAGGATTCTATACACAGCCTTGAAATGAATTTCTTTGGGATTATGCATAAACTGACTAATGACACTCACATCAAAGGCAATATATGGTCTTGTATGTGCCAATTAAATCAGCTTTCCAACTAGTCTCTGATAGGAATTTCTATCTATCACCTTGTCATCTCTTGTCATTTGGAGCATCACATTGTCCATGGTTGAACTCAATTGGTGTTTTAACTAGCTTACACTCGAGCTTTTGCTGTGATATGAAACTTCCTTGCTTGGAATGTGCCGCTTCGATACCTAGAAAGTATTTTAACTTACCAAGTTCTTTGATGTTGAATTATCTCTCCAAACATTGCTTCAAGCTTTGCATCCCTTCAACATCATTACGTGTCACTATGATCACTACTACAAAAATTGGTTTACACGATGGAAAATACACGACGGTTTCGCTGAAACCATCGTGTAAACACCAGATTATATGATGGTTTTGAGAAACCATCGTGTAAACATAGAATTACATGATAATTTACCGAATGATGCCTCATCTGCACAGATACCTATGTAGTGTAGTGTTGGTCGCACATTGAACATAGTGTTCGGACTCATGTGCCTACCAAAACTAGGGGTCTTGAAGCCTGCTACGTACAATTAGCCAACCTTGCCACGGCAAAAGGATAAGATGTCCCCCCCTATGCTACGGTTCCCTGCAGTCCGAACCTGGTGCCGCATTAGGTTAGGGAGCTGGGCGATAATAGCTCCTCCATGGATTATACGACGGTTATTTGAAACCGTCGTGTAATCCGCCAGATTACATGATGGTTTTCAAAAAACCATCATGTAATCCGGTGTTTACACGATGGTTTTGATGAACTTTTTGCCATTTTAGTACACGATAAGTTTGTGAAATTTTTTGTCATTTTAAAAAATTCATGTAATGTGTGCTTGGTTTTGTTAAGGTTATTGGTAGTGAATGTTAATTTGATTTGATTATATTGGTTTGCATACTTGTTTTTTTTTTTATTTGTGTTGCAATAAATATAGGTAAGTGTTGGAATAAAACATGAGCCAAAATACAATGGAAGATTCCAAAAAGGGGCGAGCACGAAGGAAAAACCCATTTAATCCCACTGCTGATGGCAAGCGAAGGGCAACCTATAATGAAACGCGTCAATATGGCAAGGAAAAGAGGTGAACAAATTGAAGTCACCTTTGACGGGAAAGGACAACCAGAAGGGAAGCATGGTGATGAATTAATGAGCTAGATTGGTGTGCTCGCTCGAGAACATGTTCCAATATGGATACAAGATTGGAGATCCCGTGATTTAGACGGATTGAAAGAAATAAGTTGGAAAGAAACTGTGACTTCTTTCACCGTGGATGATTACTTTCGGAGTACTTGTTTAAAATCATGTGGTGAAGCTGCAAGGAATTTTCAACATGATCTTTACAAGACGTTTGTCGGGGACTTTGTAACATAGGATAGTGCGTGGACACGACCTCAAAAAATCATTGACAACTATCCCAATATAGAAGAAGAGGATTGGGTGAAATTCATTCAGTATAGAACATGCTCACAATTTCAACAACTTTCGGATCGTGGAAGCGAAATAAGGACCAATAACGAATAAACATCGAGAGGAGGCTGAGATGGATATCGAAAGCTTGACTAGGAGAAGGTACGTCAATGAATTTTGTTTGTAATAAATCATAGGCAAATTATTTATTTAATGTCCTCATGTATACTAACGATGTTAACTTACAATTTAAGAAGACTAGGAATGGGAAAAAAGTGATGGGTTTTGGCTAGATTCACGAACAAGCTTAAATGGAGAGTTAAAAGATCCAGCATGTAAAAAAGTTAGTTAGTTGATAGTAAGTTTACTAACTAACAATGAATTATTCATCACTATACATACTTATAACACTTAAGCTTAAATGAGTTCTCTTAATTATCTTGTAGATGGAACTCAACATACAGGAGAGCCAAGGCACTTTCGAATTAGTTGGCACTAGTGATGTATTGACGCAAGCATTATCTAGACCCGAACACCCAGGACGTATCCGTGGGCAATCAAAGTTCGTAAAGCAGTCTCAGTACTTCAACCTAAATCAAAGTTCAAATAGAGATAATGAAATAATATCAATGAGATGTGCAATAGAAGAATTAAAGGCGTTGGTGCGTGGTCTATGTGCGAACAAAGATGTGGATCCGTCTTTTGATCAAGAGAATGTGCCAACCGTGGACCAACACAATAGCTTTAAGGCTAGTTGCTCTGTCCAAGAAAAACAAGATGGAGTGTCTAATCTGCCAACCATGCCGGTCGACAGTCAGGAGTGTAAGCTCTATATTTTTCGATGAACTTCATGGTGGATAGTTGCTTGTTGCATTTGGAAGAGCATGGCTAGAGAGCCTACCCACCGATATAGTCCATGGGATTCCACTAAGTGAAGGGAACGTGCGAGTGTTAATCAATGTGCCAAAATTAAAAAAAGCAGCATTACCTATTCCGATGTACGAGGCAACAACTGTGAAGGAGGCTGTTAATGGGTTTGTTGCTTGGCCTAAGACATTAGTTGAGCTCGACACGAGTATGAACAAGGCAAGTCGAGGGCCTACTCACGTTCCTGACCAAGCAGCTAAGGGACAGAAAAGCCAAAAAAAGCTTGGAAAAAAAACGATCAACTCTCGAACTGAGGTACAACAGGATGTGCAACAACACCAAGCTTTGTTCGACTTTAATAAAATGAACATGGAGATGAGGCCTTTGGCTTATTATGCACATAGTTCCATGCGTCAAGGTAATCAGATAGAGGTCCCAATACCATACATGATCATGGGTTTTGACATGCCTGTCTTTCTGAGCTTTGATGATATTTATGAGTTCATTAATTTACAAGAAATCAGTGCGAATTGTATATTAGTATACATTAGGTATGTCATTCTATCTCTAAATTTTTTTTATCTGCAAATTCTTCAATTTGTTAGGTAGAGTAACAATTTTGATACGCTTAAGCAGATTTTTGGAAGAGCTATGTAGGATTAACAGGCGAGCTGAGAAGTTTGTGTTTGTGTCTCTAACCTTAATCTCACCGGTTAGAACAGATACTGCAGATGCTAGCATGAGAGAATGACCGATGTTCTTGTTAGCTTTATGTGTGACGCACCAAAAGGATGACTTTATCTTGTGCCACATAATAGAGGGAGACATTGGGTTTTGGGAGTCATTGACCCATGGGAGGACCTCGTCCTTTATTTTGATCCTCTTTGAGAGAAGAAACGGGACGATTTTACTGAGAATGTAAGTCAATTTTTAGACGTTGAGCATTTTTTATTTAATATTATTTACATGCATCTTAATTAGTTTGAATTTTACAAACTTGTTAGGGCCCTAACGGATTGGAAGATTATGACCGGAGAAGGGATTAGAAGGAGATGAGACTGTAAAACAAAAATCTCGGACCGTCCTTGTCCTCTCGAAGAAGGAAGTATTGAATGTGGTTATTTTATTTTAGGTTTTATGAGGGACATAATGTTGAATGGAATTGACGTACTTGAAAGTAAAGAATTTTTTACTTCTCAAGATTTGGATTTGATTAGGGGAGAATGGGCTAGCCATGTAATGCAAATCATTAATTATGATATGTAAACTTGCAATGTAATATATGGTACATATTTTTACTTCGATACAATGTAGCTAATGTCTTGGATCGTGTACTGGATAACACACAGGTTAGGCCACCCGTGGGAAATCACCAAAAAATGCCAAAATTTTTTTTAATTCAATCAAAATTATACGACGGTTTCGAGCCAAAACCGTGGTGTAATGTCATCATTACATGATGATTTTCACTAAAAACCATCTTGTAATGTGTTGGATCACATGACGGTCATTTTGGCTCGAAACCGTCGTGTAAAGTTCACAATTTTGTGATATTTTGCTATTGTATTTCTTGATTTGACAACGGTGTTAACCGTAATGTAATATTGAGATACCACAATGGTTATATAACCGTCGTGGTATCTTCCATGATGTTGGATTACACGACAGTTGGCTAACCGTCGTTTAAACTTTACACGACGGTTAATAACTATCATGTAATCCTCAATTTTTACTAGTGGATGTCATCAACATATACTAATAATGTTGTCACTCCCCCTAACTTCGAGTGCTTCAAAAACAAAGTATATATGCTTGACTCTGCTTGTATCCCAATGTAGTCATTACCTTTGCAAATCTCCCGAACCAAGCTCTTGGTGACTGCTTGAGTCCATGTAGGGCCTTCTTCAATTTGCATACCATCCCCTCCTTGGATTCAAATCCGGGAGGAACTTCCATGTAAATCTCCTCTTTGAGGTCTTCATGCAAAAAGGTATTTTTAACATCGAACAGGTGCAAACTCTATCCGAGATTGGCAGCTAATGAAAGAATGACTCGTATCATATTCATTTTTGCAACGGGAGCAAATGTCACGAGGTAATCTATGATGTAAGTTTGAGTGTAACCTTTTGCAACCAATCTTGATTTGTACCTCTCCACAGACCAATCTGCCTTGTTCTTTACCGTGAAAATCCACCCACACTAGACTAACTTCTTCCCTTTCGATATCTTGACTAAGTCCCATGTTTTATTCCGCTCTAGAACTTCCATTTCCACTTTCATAGCATTCTCCCACTTCTCATTTCCTTATGCATGCATGCATCACTTTCTTTTTTCTCATTTGTTCAAATTTCTTCTTGCTTTTAACTACAGCTCCAAATATCCCCTTTGATTTCTCATTTTTCTTTTGTTTTCTTTCTTCCAATTTTTCCATCATTGATCAAAGGATGTCATCCTTGTTCTCATCCATTGGATCTTCTATCACACCAATCCTTACTTTAAGCTCTCAATGGTCACTTATCATCCAAAACTTGACCATTGATTTGCCTAGGATCCTTTAATATAAAATCTACACCATTGATTTCAAGTCTAAGCACAATTCTTGATCAATCTTCTACCTTTGGATTTTCCAAGAGTAAATCATAATCATTCATCTCCTATCTATGTGACACATTACCTTTTGCAATCATACTCTCAATACTTAAATATAAATATGACCAAAATAAATACTAAGGTCATCAAATTGACCTACTAATAATAATTGGGGTTCCTTTTAAAAAAATTAACATTGAACCCTCTAGTACAACATAATAAATTTTTTGTATAAATTTGTACGTCGTTTAACTCATCGTCTATATATCTATAATTTCTCATTTAAATAGAGAAACTCCACATTGTTAGATCATCGACATCATCATACCGATAACACATATATAATATTTCATGATCTTGAAATTTGATATTCATCAAAATAATTCATTAAAAGTATATTAATGAAGGAAATCCATGATAAAAATTCATAAAATCAAGTTTATGAATTTCTATGACATCACAATTTGTCATGCCTGAAATGATTAGGTCATTTTCATATTAACCTGGGCTATAGGATTTTCTACCCGAATTTTTTATTTCAAGATTTTGTTAGAGATATAAAATTGTGTGATTTGGTCTAATTTGTATTGCTTTTTACTATAGGCTTTGATTGTTTTTGAGTCAAAATAAGAAGTTGTTTTTTAATGGTTTCAGTTTTTTCAGGTTTTCAATATAGTGGTTTTGAATATGTTGAAATTTGATATGTGAATATCTGTTATATTTGAAAATGACAAAATCAATATGATATGAATTTGATCAATAAATTGTTGGTTTTATATATGCTTGAATCTCTAAAAGGACCTCGACGATTTGGCCATTATGTTTTAATTATTGCTTGCTAATAGTGATTACAATTGCTTTGAAGATTCGATCAATTTCATATCCATTTTCATTGTTAATTATTTGCTTAATAATTAAGTCCACATAGTGTACACTTTGTCCTTCCTAATTAGTGGTTATATTTGAATCCCTGTTGAAATTTTATTTGTAAATATGTTTTAACGTTAACTAAGGGCACGGCCATTATGTTATAGATCCTTTATTATTTTAAGTAAGTTTTCAAATTTTAGTTCCAATTATTTTGTAGTAAATATACTGTTGTAATTTTTTCTCTTTCAATTATCAATCACACACAGACATGTCCTTACGTGTGCACGGATGAACAATCATATGAAGCTGAAGGACATGTTGTGGATCATGAAGATCAACTTGCTCTCTAAAACACAAGTGATTGAAGACAAAATGATACTTTATTCAACTATGATACCCAAAGATCAATTATGGGTTTATTGATTTGATCAATTTGTAGGGATTACAAATAGGATATAATTCGGAATGATTTTATCGATTTGGTCAATTTAAAATATATTTTATTGTTAATATTGATTTATTATGAACTAGAATATAATATGAAATTCATGTATACACTGATGTAGTAATTGAAAATAGATTGTATTATTGTCCTTATACTATAAATGTAGTATATCATAATATTAGTTCTTAAAGTGATAGGGTCATTATAGTAATGATTACCAGGTCAGTTATTGACGTTAATTTAAACATTAATCCTTGGAATGACATTGTCACTATCATAATGACTACCAACAAAATATGATAATAATACGTAGAAAAAGAAACAAAATCTCATGATGTGAATGAAATTTAAAACGAAGAAGAAGAAGAGGAAAAAACTCCTAATCTTGGAAAAGAGAAAATAACCAAAAAATAAATAATTTAAAAAAGTAACATTGTTATGTATAAAAAGTACAAAATGCAACGAGTGAATAACTTGTTTAAGCCCCTCAAAATAAAAATAAAAATAAAAATAAAAATAAAGAACCAAGAATAACCTATTTTAGATCAGCTAACCTCAAACGTGGAGTAAATTGTGGAAATATTCCAATAATTCAAAGATGAAGTAACCGATTTTTTTTTTTTTTCAAAAAAAGTGCCAATAATAATAAATGTGGAGTAAGCAATTTTTTTCCCAAAAAAAATAAATAAATAAGAAACGCCGGTTAAAAAATCTTCATAATTAAATCATGGAATGGTAAATCTGGAACGAAAATTTGATGGATTTTAAATTTGTTCAAATTTACAAATAAGTTGAATAATGTATTTCTAAAAGGGGTGTTTTAAAATGGATATTTTGTGTTAATATCTCTTTCAATGAGTATTCAGAACTACATTTTTAAAACAGCTTTTTAACCATTAATTTAAATTTTCATGACGGTTTTTAACTGTAGTGGAAGCCTTTTTTTTTTTTTTTTTCTCTATTAGTATACAATTCTGCTTTACCTCTCCACTTACATATTTATCCATGTATATTGTTAATTTAAAATTTCAATGGGTAACCTATTTATGAATAAATTGGTTCACATACTGTAATTATGGTGGAGTATTTATTTCACCGAAGCTTCTTGAATTACAATAACATGAGGATATTATTGATCTTCATTTTAACAAAGCTGCGAATTCAGTATCCATGACTTGATGTTCTCAGCCATTTATTATATTGAGATACAATCTTAAAAAAAATAAAGTATCCAGCTTAATATTCACAAAAAAAAAAAAAAAATCCAGCTTTATCTATTACAGTAGAATTAAAGAAACTTCTTCTAGATTCGTGGGTGACCAACTAGGAGAAGCTTCATCAATCTCATAGTACAATCTAGTCCTCTGATGCAACGTTTACAACCCATAAGGATGGATTAACCTTGATCGCCTTCAAGAAGCCTGAAGAAGCTCCCAGTACTATTTTTTCAACCTAATACATGATGACTCCGATCACTCCTGAGCACGCAAAAATCCTTTCGTTCAAGTTTGATGGTACACCACAATATGCTCACAAATCCCAGACAGGTCACTGTTATTGGGATGTGTACTATTGTTCAGATTGCATAAATGATTCTCGACAAGATGATTCTTCGGAACGCCCTAAGATTCAAACTCTGCCCCTTTTAAATGAAGATGTTAATCCCACAAAGGCAAGCTACCCAGGAATGAGTCCAAAATATCAGTAGTTGGCAACTGACGAGTGTGCAGAACTCCAGCATCAAGGATTCATCGAGTCAACAAATTCACCATGGGAGTGTCATGCATTCTATGTGAATAAGAGATCAAAATAAATATGGAGTAAGCAAAGGTTGGTGATCAACTATCAACCACTCAACCATTTCCTTGCCGATGATAAATTCTCTTTAACCAACAGACATACCTTGTTTTCAAGTCTCTCAAATGTAAAAGTATTTTCAAAGTTTGACTTGAAGTAGGATTTTGGCAATTGGGAATTAAACCTGATGATCGGCCAAAAACAGCTTTCTGTATACCCAATCACTATTTTCAATAGACTGTTATGCGATTTAGTCTTAAAACAGCCCCTATCCTTTTTCAGAAGGCTATGACCTGTATTTACAGCCCAATCTTAAACCAAGCCTTTATTTATATTGATGACATCCTCCTGTTTTCCCTATTACAAGAAGCCCATTTAGCTCTCTTAGCCTAATTCAAAGCCCTCACTAGACGACATGGTGTGATGCTATCAGAGAAAAAGATGTTATTTGGCCAATCAAAAATTTATTTTTTGGGAATGAAATTAAATAATGGACATTATGAGGCCTAGCCCCAAATAGCCCATGAATTGATTAAATTCCTAGACTAGTTGTCAAAGGTCCAAGTACAACAATTTCTCGGGATAGTCAATTATCTACGAGATTTTGTTCCACAGCTTTCTCAACATACAGCCTCCTTAGAACAAATGCTCCAAAAGAATCTACTTGTCTGGTCATCTACACATACCGAAGCAGTCCAACACTTGAAAAGATAGATGCAAAACTTGCCACCATTGAAGATTCCTTTAACAAGAAAAAGAATTCTTCAGATAGACGCAAGCCACAAGCATTGGAGAGCAGTCCTTTATGAAGAAGATGAAAAAGGAAAAAGACAGATATGTGGATACAAAAATGGTACGTTCAAAGATTGTCAGCTCCACCATCATTCAACATTCAAAGAATTCTTAGCCATTAAGCAATGGATATTGAAGTTTGAGTTCCATTTGATTGGACACCACTTTCTTATTGAAACTGACTTTGCCGCCTCAAAAGGAATGCTTAAGTTCAAGCCAAATAAAGCAGTAAATGTACAATTATTGAGATTAGCTGCATGGTTTTCACAGTACTCATTTGATATTTCTCATATTAAAGGAAAAGACAATATCATTCCTGATTTCTTGTCACAAATAGATATAAATCTCATCACCAGACATATCCACAACCCCATCCCACTTCTTTTCATGATCACAAACATGGCCTCATCTTCTTCCCCCTTTATCCATAACCTCCAAAGATGCCCTTAGCATTATAACCTCTCAAGACCTTGTACATAGAACCATTAAAAGAGCCCTCAAAATGCAAACTCAACTTATCAAGAAAATGGGAAATCAAATTTTCCATGATGTTGGACTCTACCCAAAATATCCATTTGCCAAACTCCTTCCTTTCAGAGATGCTCTCTACATGCCAAAACAGTTATCAAACTTTTTCTAGTATTTACCATAGCCATTGAAGTCCCCACAATTCCACTTCATACTACCATCTAGCTTTACCAAGACAGACCAGACTTCAGACTAGCTTGTTAAACACAGATTAACATTCTCACCTGGTTCACTCAAATCACAAGATGGAAACAGCTTCGGGATCAAGAATGGAAAAAGATCAAGAGTGACAGACCAGTGTTTAGGACTTTCCCAATTAGTTTTAACACTAACAATGCCTGTCCACTGAAATGCTACACAGTCTTCCTGATCGGCCTAAACTGTGAACTCATAGGAAACACTCCAGATTTTCATCCGAAAATTGAAGTGTACACTACAGGATAAACCCCTCTCAGAGAAGTTAGCTCTGTCTACAGACATCTCCAAAAGCAACTGTTCTTGGAAAACAGAATCATTTCAGATGAAATCTGGCCCTCTCCGGAAGAAAATGCTCCATGGGAAATCCTCCCAGATGGATACATGCTATGATTCACAAGGGAACTTGACTATTTTCATACCTAGATCACTCTGATTATTGGTGATACTAGTCCATTATGTAATTTCAATCCCAATCCCAATCTTTCCCCTAATCTCCATAAGTTTTTACAGCTCACCATCACTAATGATGAAGAAGAAAACCCTCTAAGATTAGGTACTCAGCCAAGGCTCAGTTCTAGCAAACCCACTGAAGACCCTACAGATGAACGTGCATACTATGGATCATAAGGATATGATTATTATGATCAGTTCCAGGAACCAAATCTCAGCCCATCTCACGAGCCCATTAACTTCAAATGGTGATCTCAGCTCTTACGTCACTCAGTACTTGTATAATAACCAGCTCAGGCCACATCTACCTGTCCATAAGCTTTGTCTTTTGTGTTTGTTGTTTTGTGTCGGCAGAACCAACTTTATTTTTCATGTGATGTAAGTGCACTACTTTTGTCGGCCACTTGTCTAAAGCCTCGCTTAGTGTGTTTGTCGTTTGTAATATTTTTGTAAAATAGGTTTGAAATCTGAACCTCTCCCTCTTTCACTTCCTCTACATAAGAGGCATTCCCCTTCCTCGAGAAGGCATTGAATGTACGAAATCTTTTCTTTCAATAATAGTTCCAGTTTTCCAAAAATATGTCTTTCTAAACACTTTTCTGATATACTTCAAATGTCTCTGTATATTTGTTATAATCCTATGCAATGATCCAGATGAAACTCTGAATCATATACTGATACAGTTGGTATAAAAGTATTCTCTAGGTTTTGATATCTTAGTACATGTAGTCACTTGACTGAAAGTTTAAGAAGCTTCATAGACCATGCTTGCTCACTCATCCATGGCAAGGAGTGCCTTTAGAGCTTGAGCTATTTTGGTTGCGAGCTTGTTCAGCTTTGGTTTTGAGAGACACTGCTTGTGCTAATATATTGATCTATCGAGGCTATCTTTCTATTAATTATATCCACAAATATTACTTTAAAATCACCTATCTCAATATCAACGCCGCAAGTTCAAATTTTATAACCCAATATTCTGGACTGTGACATCGATCACGATCCCTACAAGGTTAGAACAGTGTACATTTTGATTTTTAATGTAATATGAGCACTCTATCGTCACTTTAAAAGTTTTGTTTTTGTTTTCTTAGAAACCTTATAAGCTGGAAATGATATATAAAATTATTTTGTAATCCGAATATGAAGATGGAACATTAAAATAAAGTTTTGGTAAAGGATTTTTTATTAGTTTTAATTCGATTGAACACAAGGTGTGACGTTCCAATTTTTCCTTTAAATCTACCATTCAAAAGATACATTTTGGTCGGCTATATATACTACAAATGAAACACCACCAAACCAATAATAATGGATTGCAACAACGAATAATTTACTTCAATGATTGAATTAATTTAACTCACTACTGTTTGAATGAAATAAACATATATATTTTAACTTGAAGATGGAGATTCAAACTCTGTCCCTTTTAATAAAATCGGATATGATACCGTTAGGTTATATCTGCAACCACTTGAATGAAATCTATGAATTCGTACATGTGATTTTTTTTATTTTTTATTTTTTACTATTATTATTTCATCATCAGCAAATCTGTTATTCATGGCGTTGTTAGAAATGGTTTGAATGTCATCAACACTCCGATTACTTCGACGATGTTAAGGATGAAGAAAACCATCTGGGCACCTGCATGCGCATTATAGTTCATAAGCTCAATTAGTAAAAACTGTAACAATGAATAATAATAACCGTTAAAAACTGCTTAAAATATATGGAAACACACACCTGGAAGGATAGTGGCATCAAGTCGTTTTTCTGCCCAAGAGAACCTATATTTATTGAGAAAAACGTCGTTAAATACGATTAGTAAAATGTTTTATAACTGTTAAACATCACAATTAATAAATGATCTACCCTACCTGTGGATCCTATATTATGAGATACATACGTTATAAAGATGTGATATTTAACATCATTGATTTTCGCTAATATTGTTCATACAATTAATTGATGCACTAATTTAAAAGAAATAATAGATTTTGAGAAAGAACAATTGTTTAGCTCTGACAACATCTAACAGTTGTAAAATGAGATGCAAAAAAGTTATTACGTTCATTTTTCATGTGTACATGCTTAAATTATTTCATGTAACATTAATATGATTTCTGTGTGGAATGCGATTTATTGAAATTACAATTTAAATATGTCTACAATATTGGGCATAATCTTTAGTAAGTAATACTGTGGCTTTTAACTTTTATTTTATTGGTATTTAACTAAAAGAACATTTATAATTCGTTTTAAAACACTCCTTTATATTTAAATAATAATATCAAAAAGTATTAAATTTCGTATGAAAAAAATATGAAAAAAAATATATAATTTTTAAAATAAACTTAGAATTATTAGAAATTAAATTTCGTATTGATATGTTACATTAACTAAAAAAAAAATGTAATATCATAAATTTATTTTTATAAAATAAGAAAATTACTTAAACAACCATTTTTTTTTCATTTATCGACTAATATAATATAAAATCTCCCTTCTTAACCAACACCATATAAATTTTAATTTTTTATTTGTCAAATTTTATGGATTTATTTATTTATTTTTGTCTTTTTACCCTTTTTTTGCTCTTTAACAACAGTTTTTTTTTTTTTTGGTTCCCTTTCTCTGTCATCAGTTCAAATTCTCTCTCTATCCTCAGCCACTCTCTCTCTACCTCTCTTCCAACCCGATCAATTTCTATATCTCTCCCATGCCGGCGCCGGCGCCGTCACCTTCCTCAAGCCGTCAATCAATCACCAATCTGCTCGAGGCTGCCAATGTCAAAGTGTCCACAATGGCCTGGCCGTCGACAACAAGAAAATCTACAACGATGGCGGCGAAAATCGTGCAAGCCGTTGACGGAAATCAGACTGTGGAGATTGTTCCTGGAGTTTGTCTTCACAAATCGTTGGAGATTTCCAGAGATCGCCAGAGGTCGACACCGATCACCCTGTGTCTGTCGATTTGCCAGAGACTGTGAAGATTGTGAAAGGTTTGCTGATCGCCCTCTCTCGCCATAGCGCAGCAGCTTTTGACACGTCGGAGCCGGAGAGGAGATCGCGAATGCGAGGAAGACGGCGAGCTCCGACGAATTTCGGCCACTGTGAGCTCCGAATATGATGGAAGTGGCCGCAGCAGTAGCATCGACAATGGTGGTGCCGGTGGTTTTTCTGGATTTGTAGATCTTGCTAATGGTATATTTGTTTATCTGATTTATTTTGAACTGATTTGAGATTTTGGTAGCAATTTTGGTAGCGATTTGGTGATTTTAAGGTCTGGATTTGTGATTCTGATGCCTCTGATGATATTTTTTATTTGAGCTGGTTTTGTTTCCAGATTTGGATCATTTGCGTAGATTGTTTGGAATGTTAGAATGTTGGTAATTAGTAGCTGAGGTTTTGGTGTTTGAATATTCAGATTTGTTCAAGCTTTGGATTTTTATTGTCATCGATTTTTGGTTTAGAATTTCTTATGATTTTGGTCATTGAATGTTTTAAGATGAAATTTATGTATTTTTTTGGTAATGTGTTGTAGGTTTGGATCTTTTGTCGTTGTTGTTACATTTTGTTGTTGTTGGTGGTGGTTTATTTATTTATTTATTTATTATTATTATTATTTGTAAGTTCTACCACGATTAGCCAATTATGTTAAACACAAAATATTTGGTAGAGTACCTAAAAAAAAAAAAAGGACATCTGGTTCATGTTTAAAACAAACAAAAAAATTTTTAAATATTGTAGTAGAATATTCAAAATATTCTAGTAGAATATAGATTATACTCTACTAGAGTATGTATTCCACTCTATCAGATATTCCAGCAACTGGTGTCGGCAGCCGGAGCTGGAGCCGGAAACCATCCGGCCATCTGTGTTGAAAGCTTAAAATATTTTAGTAGAGTTTGTACTATATTATACTAAAATATGCACTATATTCTATTAGAGTATGGTGCATACTCTACTAGAGTATTCCGGCAACCAGCGGTAACGGTCGGAGCTGGAGGTATCTGACCATTTATATTGAAAACTTAAAATATTATAGTAGACTATGCACTATACTCTACTAGAGTATAAACTGAACTCAACTAGAATGTGGATTGTACTCTACTAGAGTATTCCAGTGACAAGTACCGGCCGCCAGAGCTAGAGATATCCAGCCATTTATGTTGAAAATTTAAAATATTCTTATAGAGTATGCACTATACTCTATTAGAGTATAGTAGAGTATGGACTGTACTCTACTAGAGTATTCCGGCGACTAGCGCCGGCGGCCGGAATCAAAGACATCCGACCAGCCATGTTAAAAATTGAAAATAATCTTGTAGAATATCTAAAATATTCTAGTAGCGTATTGTACATTATACTCTACTAGAGTACGCCGACGACTGGCTTAGGCCATCGGAGGCGAAGATATCCGACTCTCTATATTAAAAACTAAAAAGTTTTTAGTAGGATATCCAAAATATTCTAATAGAATATTATTATATTCTACTAGAGTACACCGGCAATTGTCGACCGAAGGCAAAGATATTCGACCATCCATGTTGAAAACTGAAAATATTTTTGTAGAATATCTAAAATATTCTAGTGGAGTATACATTATACTCTACTAGTGTATGCTGACGATTGGCTCCAGCCGTCGGAGCCGAAGATATCCAACCATTCATATTGAAAATTGAAAATTGAAAATTGAAAATTTTTTAGTCGGATATCAAAAATATTCTAGTAGAATATGCATTATACTCTATTAGGGAACACCGGCGACTGTCGGCCGGAGTCGGAGACATCCGGCCTTCCACATTGAAAACTAATTATATTTTAAATGTCCAAAATAATGTATATGTTATTATAGTAGATTTTTTAAGTACCATGGACAATTTAGGTAACACATGTAAGGTTGATTTTTGATTTTGTAGGTTGACTTTTGACTAGAACCATTTTGTGTTATATTAGTGAATTGATCAAATTTTGTGTTATATTAATAAAGTGATGTTCAAATTTGTGTTATTTAGGTGCTTTCCCCTTATAAAATCTTAGCGTCTGTGTGTACAAATGAAAAATTATGTGAAGAACTAAAAGAGAGCAAACTTACAAGGCACCACCACCAGCTGGGCCAATAGCTTTAAAAAGAGACATCCCAGTCATTGCAATGCCATTAGCAGCACCTCTTTGTTCTTGGTCCTGATAAGTTTAAAAGTCATTAATAATGTGGCAAAGAAGAGTTTCTACATATATCTCTATATGTGTAAATATATATATATATATATATATATACATATATTTCCAAGGAATTAATTAAGTTCTTGAACAAAGGTAAATATCAAAGTTAACATATATTAATTTATTACCACAGCTCTGTTTTGAAGAAGGAACAAGCCAGTAATAATAGAGATCTGGTCACACAAATTAAGAGTACAACTGGTCAGACAAATAGTAAATCAACTAATTGGTAGCTAAATGGAATCTAGTTTGGTTAGTTTGGTAAATGAGTTTCAGTTGAAAATTTTAAGTTTTAATAATAATTTTTGTTGACTTTTTAAAAAAGACAAAAAACTTTTTCAGAAAAGACAAAAAACTTTTTTAGAAAAAGATAAAAAAAAGTACGATTTATCTTGAATTGAACTCAAGCACCAAACTAATCCGAAACTATATATGCATCATTTAGGTCACTTAAAATCTTGTTACCATTGAGGGAAAAACCTTCTCAAGTAGTTAGGAAATAAATATTTTTGCAAAAATAAAAAATACAAATAAATAAATTTCTTTTGCATTTGATGAAATTTTATGGTTCAAATTGAATTATAAATCTCTAAATTTCTTTTTTGCTATTAATTATAAGACCTTTTTTCACTTGATAAAATGAAAGGTGAACTTAAAAATTGTGTATATCTACTTACGGATAGAACATTCTTCATCACAGATGCTAAATTTATAAAAAGCCAAAGCGAGACCCCAGATAACATGGCTATAAAGGGGTAACTGGACAATAAAGGTATGGATATAACCTGTTAAAAAGAAATTTAAAAACAAAATCCAAAATTAGCAAAGAAAATCAAGTAATTTACCACATAATGGCAAGGGAAAAACTTGGCAAACTGACCCAAAAAAACTGACCCAAGGGACTTACCCCTCCGATGCGACAAATCATTATGGGACCAACGAGCCTTTCCACGTACGGATATAGAAAAGATTGGAATACAAGAAGACCAAAACCTAAATGTTGAATAAACTTGTGAGAAGTGTTTTTTTTAAATAAGTTTGAATATTACCAGGAACAAGCTGAATAGACAATATTTCTTTCTGAAACCACTACACTCGTGTCAACTAGAGGTGTTTGAAGATTGTACGACTCTTTTTCTTTCCTTGTCTTTTGAAATAAATTTTTCTTATATAAAAAATGTGAAGTTTTCTGGATGAATGAACCACAAATGTAACACATTACGTATGAGGTTATTAACAGACTCCAAATATAAATGTGTGTGTATATATATTTATGTTTATGTTTATATGTTTAAACAATCTTTGATATATATATATATATGTATATTTTAAACTTGGATTGTAGGAAATTGAGCAATCTTCGATATAAGATAGAGTCAGCGTGGAATTATGTTGTTCAGTTATGTTTGTATGTAAAATCGACATGATAAGATTTCAGAGGATGTGAAAACGCTGGAAATGCTTACCTGAGATTGCAAGAACTTCACCAACGTCCTCCGTTGAGAAACTCAAACCACCAAATTTTTTTGGACTCACGGCCCATAATGAGAAAATCTATAGCAGGAATTAAACTTTGTTGTCACTTAACGGGCAAATTGTAGTAAAGAAGGAAATAGAGTGATAAACATTAGAGGATTAAACGAACTTGTATAGAATAAGATAGTTATAGGCTAATTCTTTGAAGGGTTCCTAAACTTTTTTCATAATTTATTATAGTTGATAAACATTAGGGATTGTAACGGAACAGGAGGCTCTGATCAGCCTCCCCCACATATCCTACAACTTTTTTAACTTCCATGTCCGCTTCTGTCCGCTTCTATACCCGCTTACTTTATGGTGGGGCTAGGGTCAAGGAATCCCTTGGCTAATTATTGCCGTAACTTATCCATATACCATAAGAATTGAAAAAAAAAAAATATATATATATATATATATATATATATCTTACAACACCATCAAAACTCGAAGATAAGGAAATGGAAGGATAAACATGAGAAGTTAAAACAACTTGTATAGAATAAAATTGACATGGCTTGATGAAGCACCATAAGATAATGAAAAATGCTAAGAACACCAATTTTAATCCTAAATATTAAGTATCACACTGTAGCATGTGAGTTATCATTATTTTATTGACAAGTGTTTAAATTATTGTCATATTAACTAATTGTATCTACTCAATGAAAAGATTGACATCTCACTGTCATGTGAGTTGGTACTCATATGTTGGGATTGGAGTTGGTGTCTAATTATAGACTAATCATTTGGTTCATCCCTAAACTTTCTTCGAAATTGGTGGATATGATTAATAACAATACCAACAAAGGGTAAATATAAACGAAAATCCCAACTTGAAAAAAAAAAAAAAAAAAAGGTGTTAAAAATACCTCTGAGTATGCCATGTCGTGAAGTGAGAAAACACAGTAAACAATGACTGAAGACATCAACGGCCAATTCTTCAAAAGGCTCTCTTTAGAGTTTTGCTCCATTACTACCCCAGTTTTTTGCTCCTTGTTGTGAGATGCAGTTTCTAACCCTTCAATCGACTCGTCGTTTGATCTCTTGCTTCCATTGTGGTTATGTAAAGTTTCCTGCAACAATTTGAAATATATGTTGGGCGCGTTACGGTAGTAATTTTTAGTACGTATTCCAAATATATAAATTCATGTACGTAACATATATGTTTGTCTCGATTATTATCCAAAATTTATGTATCTTTGTTCAAATGGGCTTATATAACGTCGCATATAATTAAGAGTGCAAGTCTGTCCAAAGTTCTAACCATTATCTATTGGGGACAATCAAGAACATTTTGTTAAATTTGTGGAGTAATTTAACAAAATTGAAAAATATATATCCACATTGATAAAAATAAATCAGCTCGTTGACAATTCAAATAGGTAAAATTCGAGGAGATTTACCGGAAGCCACAAAGATGCAATAAGTACTCCAAGTCCAAAAATTGATATACAAAAGCAAGGCAAGAAATATGGAAACCTGCATAAAATATCAGATTAATATACACCAAACGAATATAAAAGAAAAATGTTATACGTATGTAAACTAGCTTTGCCAAAAACAATAGAATTAATGGCTATATTTTTATCCATAGATTAATGAAGTCTCCCAAAAAAATAAAAAATAAAAAAGTGCATGTAACCTTTGTTTATGGTTAAAAATGGTTGTACCTCACTTCAAAATTTAAATGAAAAAAAAAAAAAAAAAGTTGTACCTACACTTGAGAATTGAACAAATTACCTCCCAAGAAACGAATTTTGGGAAAATATATTTGGATATTTCTCTGCTGGCTAAAAAAAAAAAAAAAAAAAAAAAGAACATGGAAAGGAAAATGTTAGAAAGAAACTTTAATAAAATGAGCACAAGCATAAAACAAAGAGAATATATAGATAAAAAAAAATGCAAAAATATACTTGATAAATGATTGGCCAAGGACAGGAATGTAGATACTTAAAATGTTGTAAGATGTGCACTCAACATTTAAATATTTTTTTTTTCTGCATAGAGCTAGAAATATAAGTCGGACCAAATTTATATATTCGGCCATCGGCCTATCATTATCAGTATTATTATTATTGCACGTGTTAGTTAACTCGCAGCCTTTTGTTTCGCATAAATTGTATAATTTGCACAATTGATCGATAATCCATATTGTACAATAATGTCATTTTTAAAAAGAACCTAATTATCATAAAAGATGATAATGGTCTTTTAACTAGATAAA
>JAFMPE010146153.1:0-23307 GCA_024759925.1 Ficus religiosa
ATATATATATATATATATATTATCTCTTTACAGTTATCTAGAATTGGTTAAGTAATTAGTTTTTGAAACATTGAAGCGGCCATCAATGTGTAATATTAAAATTAGCGAACTGTTTTGGTGTGGGGCAGATTATAAGCGTGAGTGCTTCGGCGAACAAACTCTCTAACATTCAGAAACAGGCCGAGGAATATGCAGCTCTCATCATGGAAGAACTGGACCCCGATAATGTTGGATACATCATGGTACCTACCTATAACAATTGAAATAAATACATAATTAATTCTAATTAATGCTAATTGCCTAGCTAATAAGGTGTTTTCTTCTATTAAAAAAAAAAAAAAAGAAAAAAGTACAATATTATTAATAAGTAATGTTTATTTGAATGATACTAAATAATTAAAAATTGAATCAGGTTCAAAACCTGGAAACGCTATTGCTGCAAGCGCCGAACCAATCGGTGAGGGTGAGCGACAGCAGGGTCCTGAGTCAGTTGCTGAGCCAGAGGCTGAAGCCGACGCAGGAGAACAACCTCTTCACGCGATCCTGGGAGAAGCTCAAGTACTTTATGTTGGACAATTGGCAGAGGTTGTGGGTTCTTATGCTGTGGCTTGGGATTGTGTCTGGTCTTTTTGCCTACAAGTTTGTGCAGTACCGGAACAAGGCGGCTTTCGATGTCATGGGCTATTGCGTTTGCGTCGCCAAAGGCGGTGCCGAGACCCTAAAGTTCAACATGGCTCTAATTCTGCTCCCGGTCTGCCGCAATGCCATCACTTGGCTCAGAAACAAGACCAAATTAGGCGGGGTGGTTCCGTTCGATGACAACCTTAATTTCCACAAGGTGATTGCGGCAATGATAGTTGTCGGGGTGGGGCTCCACGTGGGGGCGCATTTGGCGTGTGATTTCCCTCGGATTCTGAGCGCGACGGAGGAGGAGTACGAGCCCCTGAAGCCCTACTTTGGGGAGGAACAGCCAGAAAGCTACTGGTGGTTTGTGAAGGGAGTGGAGGGAGTGACCGGCATTGTAATGGTGGTGTTGATGGCGATAGCGTTTACGCTGGCCACACCGTGGTTCAGGAGAAACAAGCTCAACCTTCCAAAGCCCCTTAAGAAGCTCACCGGTTTCAATGCCTTCTGGTATTCACACCACCTCTTTGTCATCGTCTACGCTCTCCTCATTGTCCACGGCATTAAACTCTATCTCACCAAGACATGGTATCACAAGACGGTTAGTACCCTTTTTTATACCAATTACGATTACAAATTATTAATTATTCGATTTGTCCAATCTAGTTATACACAATTTGATCGAGTTCTAGATAGATTTTAATTATATTGATTTTAAAAAAAAAAAAAAAAAAAGTGAATACATATGTCATATAACTGATTTTTGCATGCAGACATGGATGTATTTGGCGGTGCCGATTTGCCTTTATGCGTGTGAAAGGTTGATAAGAGCATTCAGATCAAGCGTCAAAGCCGTTAAGATTCTCAAGGTTGCTGTTTATCCAGGAAATGTGTTGACACTGCAAATGACAAAGCCACAGGGCTTCAAATACAAAAGTGGCCAGTACATGTTTGTCAACTGCGCTGCAGTTTCTCCCTTCGAATGGTATGCACGCGCGCCTCTGCATCTTCTTCTTCTTCTTCTTCTTCTTATCATTCTCCCTTCACGTTGTTGTTATTTGACTAATGTTTCATAATTAGTTTGACGTTGGACCCATTTAATTATTAAGAGAGACTGGTTATAATAAATCATTGCATGATAATAATGTGCATATATATATATATATATATAGTACTATTTAATTTATTACTAATTAAAAATAATAATTAACTATGAACTACTGCATGCAGGCATCCGTTTTCCATAACTTCTGCACCTGGAGATGACTACTTGAGCGTTCACATTCGGANAGTACATGTTTGTCAACTGCGCTGCAGTTTCTCCCTTCGAATGGTATGCACGCGCGCCTCTGCATCTTCTTCTTCTTATTATTCTCCCTTCATGTTGTTGTTATTTGACTAATGTTTCATAATTAGTTTGACGTTGGACCCATTTAATTATTAAGAGAGACTAGTTATAATAAATCATTGCATGATAATAATGTGCATATATATATATAGTACTATTTAATAAATTACTAATTAGAAATAATAATTAACAATGAACTACTGCATGCAGGCATCCGTTTTCCATAACTTCTGCACCTGGAGATGACTACTTGAGCGTTCACATTCGGACGCTGGGTGACTGGACACGCCAGCTCAAAGCTGTTTTTTCCGAGGTAACGCTTTTGAGAAATATGTAATGTAGATTTATATAAATATCTATATATCATGATTGATATTCATCGTAAGTTCTGTTACTTAAATATATATATATATGTGTGTGTGTGTGTGTATTGACTAGGTTTGCCAGCCTCCGCCAGCGGGGAAGAGCGGACTACTGAGAGCAGATATAGAAGTAGGATGTGGGTCGGGATCGGGGAATAACAATAATCCAAGCTTTCCGAAGATTCTGATAGACGGACCATACGGAGCACCGGCGCAGGACTACAAGAAATACGACGTGGTGTTGCTGGTGGGGCTGGGGATAGGAGCCACTCCGATGATAAGCATAATGAAGGACATCATAGGAAACATCAAAAAGGAAGAGGAATCTATCATAGTGAAGAGCAACAACAGATTATCACCGTCAGGGTTCAGGACGAGGAAGGCATACTACTACTGGGTGACGAGAGAACAAGGCTCGTTCGAGTGGTTCAAAGGCATCCTCAATGAGGTTGCCGAGATTGACGACAAGGGCGTCATTGAGCTCCACAACTACTGCACCAGTGTCTACGAGGAAGGAGATGCTCGCTCCGCTCTCATCGCCATGCTTCAGTCGCTCCACCACGCCAAGAACGGCGTCGACGTTGTCTCCGGCACCAGAGTCAAGTCCCACTTCGCCAAGCCCAACTGGCGCCAAGTTTACAAGAGGATCGCTCTCCAACACCCCCACTCCAGAGTTGGTAATTATTATTATTATTACTTGCATTTCACTTTTTTATTACTTAATTATACCCCACCTTCACAAATCACAGGTATGCTTATATATGTTTATTTTAAAATTTCATTAAAACATCCTTCGAATTTGTGGTGTGAATGAAAAGAGAATGTATTTTTTTGTATATATATATTTTTATTTTATTCCTATATAGTTGAGGTTAACAAATTATTCTGCAGGTGTTTTTTACTGTGGAGCCCCAGCACTAACGAAGGAGCTCAGGCAACTGGCCTTGGACTTTTCTCACAAGACATCCACCAAGTTTGAATTCCACAAAGAGAACTTTTAAACAGCACTACTGCAGCCCCACCACACATTTATATATATATATATGCACACGTGTTTATTGTGTACGTACGTGCGCGTGGATAAAAGGACGATCGTGATGAAATTACTTGCTATTACATATATATACATACACACACTGACATATAATGTAGCTTGATTTCCTTCTGATGATCTGTAAAATCGATTAGCGGCAGATCGATCGTGGTTCGTACGTTAGTTATTGTATGTCCTACTTTATATAATTTTGCATCGTGAGAGAGAGAAGATAAGATAGGATAGGATAATGATAGAATAAGATAGTGACGGATCGAAACGAAGATATGATAGAGAATATGTACATGTACTCCCCCCAACCCCCACCGGAGTTCAAAAACAAAATTGTTGATTGATTATTCTTTAATTTACAGTGAAAGTTGCAACCCAGAATATTCATATTCAAATATTATTTTCTCACAACACTCTCAACTAATAATTTAAATTATAAATTATTTCACACGCCTTTCACACTCCAACTAGTTTAGTTTGAAAGATATGACTTGACTTGTTGGGTTGCCTTACCTAACTAGCTACTTTGAAATTTGAAACTTGAAACTTGAAAGTAGTGATAGTGATGATAGAGGAGTGGGAGCCACAGAGACTAAGTGGCAAAATAATTATGCGTTTCTGTGACTACAAGTCTACAAGCACAACCAATAGAACTTAACTACAAAGTCCATTGAATAGAGACTCCAATTGTAGCAATATTTACATTAACATATAGTAATGCCAAAAAATAGGAATTTAGTCTTAATTTCATAAATAATTTTTGCAATATTGATTCTTTTCTTCAATAATAATAATAATAATAATAATAATAATAAAGCATGGTGATGAAGTTGGCATTGTTGTAAAAGTTGTGATCAGATATTGGGAGTAATTGATTCGTACATTTGTGTGAAAATGATGGTTTTCTTGCCCTATTTACTTTGTGATCTTTTTGATCTACATTTGTTCCACAAATATGCAGCAGGCACAATAATATTCATCATTAATTAATGTCATTGATAAGGGTGTGTACTGTAAATATAATTAAAACTTGAAACTTGAAAGTAGTGCAAGTGCGAGTGGAAGTGGAAACGACACAGACACAGACACGGATGATGAGTGATGAAAAAGGTGCATGCGTTGGGGGTTGCTGGGTAGCTGTCTGATTTATTCTCACAGAGGGATTAATATGATCTCCCCACTACTGCTTCAACTTCAAGTTCAACCTTAATTTGAAATTCATTATTGTGATTTTACCAATAATTTATGTTCTTTATATTTCTTCATACAATTGGTAAACTATGTGTGTGTGCGTGGATGAGTTCTGACCTGCAACGGATCTCAAATAACTAGTTCACAACCCTTTTTCCATTTAATATTATATTATATTATATTATATTATATTATTGGACATTATTTTCAATGCCGTGATACTTTTGGAATTGGCATCACAATTCACACAAACATGTGAAAAAATAAAACTTGGCTAAAGTCTCAGACGTTTTTCTTTTTCAGTTTGGTCCATTTAAACAAAAAAAAACAAATTAGTAAATATTGTCGTAATCTTGATGTCATGTCATACCTCATCATCATGATATATATATATATATTGGGCTCGTACAATCATACTCGTGTATACCGTATACGAAGGTGGCGGCGTTAGTTCAAAGCGCACTACTTTTCAAAAACTTTTCAAAATATGGCCCACCGGCTGCCCCATTGCTGGAAAAATATTGGAATTGCGCGTACCCACAAACAACACAATCCACACATCACCACTAACTATGATACGTCAATTCATATCATGTTAACTCTCAAAATATTTATTCTACAAAATTAGGAAAAAAATTATAGATCAAAATTATTCGGGTGTTTGGGTGATGAGTTTAAACTAATCACCATCAACTTAATTTTTATCTTTTTCTCAAAAATTTTTTTGTCTTTTCTGAAAAAGTGAAACAAAATTACTATTTAAACTTACAAATTTCAACTCAAACTCATTCACCAGACTTAAAAATTGAGTGATCAATCGAACAATTTATCTTTTTATTTTTTATTTTTTTTGTTACCTCATGTATAAATAGCTATCAGTACAATAGATTCATAAAGACCCCCTAAATTTTGAAAATTAACTTGTACACCCCTAATTTACATTGTAAAGCCTCCCTTAAATTTGAAAATTTTTACCTTTTAACCGTTCAATTATAATATAAGGGGAATTCTACTATGAGATGAGTTGATGGTGTAAAAAATTTACACCTTTACATTTCAATCGAAGGTTTAAAAATTCTTAAAGACCACCAAATAAGATAAGACTTCCTACACATTATAAAACTTCCCTATCAGAGTATAAAAAATAAAAAATAAGAAAGAAAAAAAAAAACCATCCACTAAGAACTTCGGCAAGTAAGTAAAACTCGACGACTGCGTGGTAAAGGAGGATTGGTAACTCTATTTCAATAGAATTATTTTAGTATATCATTAAGCTTGTATTTTTATCATAAACTTAACATTTATTTTCATTTGTTCTCAAAATTATTATTGTCCCAAATATATAGGTTAATTATGTGAATTTAAGGGGGTGTTTGAAGATAAAGTTTAACTCAAGTTAAACTGTACTTTTTTTTTTATCTTTTTCTAAAAAAGTTATTTGTCTTTTCTGAAAGAGTTTTTTGTTTTTTCTGAAAAGTCAACAAAAATTATTATTGAAACTTAAAATTTCAAACTCAACTTATTTATCAAACACTTGTAAAATTAAAATTACCAATTTAGAGCAGAAATCTGATAAAGGCCCTGTTTGGGATTTGAGTTCAAACTCAAAATTTTCATATCAGTTTTAGTCATTTTCTGAAAAAAAAATTTTGTCTTTTCTAAAAAAGTTTTTTATCTTTTCTGAAAAGTCAACAAAAATTACTATTGAAATTTAAAATTTCCAACTCAGAATTTATTTGTTTTACATCTCATTTTAAACTAAATTATATTTTTTTCATCATGATTTTTATCTTTTTCTTAAAAAATTTTTTATCTTTTCTGAAAAATTTTTTTATCTTTTCTAAAAAATTACTATTAAAATTTAAAAATCTTAAACTAAACTTATTCATCAAACAAATCTCGTAATCATTCATCAAGACCCAAAATGTGATTTGAAAACTTGGAGATAGGTTCCACCACTCGTACAACTCTGCACGCATATGCACGCGCGTTCCTTGCTGTCCCATCAGCCTCAGCAGCAGCCCAGATCGCGTGTGTATTACACTCGCCCCAGCTGGCTTGTCAGCCATCGCATCAGGCCTCCTTAGGCCGTGCCGGATCCTGTGCACACTTGACATCAGACCTTCCGTGTACCACTGCTGTAGCCATTACGATCTTGCCACTCGTCCCTCCTCCAGCGCATCGCCAACCGCTGCGCGCCAGCTATCTTCGTGGGCCCAGCGCTGCTTTGATTCTCGTCAGCAGCTTCTGCAGCAAAAGAAAAGGGTAGAAAAAAAATTAAAAAATGGGGAAAGTTGGCGGCTGGCTGGCTTGGTGGTTATAAAAGGAGCTTAGGGCTCAAGGGGTTTTTGGCTGCTGGAGAGGAGCCGAAACCAATGAAGAAAGAGAATTAAAAAAAATATATTTATTTGAGTTTTAGGTTTTGTTTTCTATAAAAATTTAGGAGAGATCATCTTTAAAAATCAAGAAGAGAAAGAGAACGAGATTAGTGGAAAAATCTTAGAGATTTATGACACTTTCGTAAATGAGTTTTTCTTATTATTTTCTTATCTTTTAATTTTTATAATTTAAAAATAGTTGAACCTTTATTTTGTAGATTTTTATTTATAATTTAATTTTCTTATTTTATAGGAGAAATGAAGCTGACACTTGATACTATGTTTTGATTATTAATTTATTTTATAAGATTTTTCATTCATTTTATTTATGTTATCTCGTCTTTAATGCTTCTAATATATTGGCCATGAGTTAGATGATTTTATTTAGAATTCGGCATTCAAGAGAGGGATTTTTAGATATTGTTAAGGGATAATACAACATAGGATTTTATAGAGTTCGGAAAGCCTATTATTCATTTGAAGTCATTTAAAAAGAATAATAGATCATAATGAGTTTTTAATTCTTGGTTTTTTTTAGGGATATCGAAATCGGATTTTAAGAATATTTTTAGCTCAGAGGAGAGGGAGTTGAATTTTATAGGATTCTTTGGCTTATAAACTCGAAAAAATTGATTAGTAATAAGTTCACATGAAAAGACATGATTGATGGCTAGGTGAAATCGAACCTCTAGACTTTTCTCATATTGATTTCTTTTCAAGTTACTTTCCAAATTGTTTTGTTAGTTTTGGTTTTTAGTTTTTAGTTTTTATTATATTTTATTATTAGTTTTGTTTCTCATATTGATTTTATTACTACCCAATTTCGGTAATTAGTAAGCAATTAATACTCATGAGAACGATACTTTATTTATTATTTTATTGCTTGTTAATGATAATGTACACTTGCGTCAACAAGGATCAACGGCTTAGGTGGTGGATCACGAAGTTGTAGAAGTTGAAAAAGTGGACGGCAATTGCTCCCGGCATCGGGAAAGATTACACCTGAGTCTCAAATCAGCAACGGTGGCCACAATCTCAGCAGCGATCCTTAGATCACATGGCATGAGGCTCAGATCTCCACATCATCCAATAGCGCCTCCACCGGAATCCCTCGCAGCCTCCATCACTATTCCTCGTGCTTAACTGTGCGCGACTTTCACGGCAGTCGAATGGAGAGTCGATCTCATCTGACTGGAGCTCGTCCGAGTCGATCTCTTCGATCGGCCGGCGTGGGAAGGGTTGAAATTCCCAATCATTTCAAAGCCGTTCGTCGCCGACAACGGTGCCAAGTCGCACAAGATGGTGACAAATCGTGACCCACTGGAGATGGATCCTTTAGAAGCCGAGTTCAGGAGGCGATGGCTGGGTGAATGGTCGAGAGGCGGCTGCCGAAGGGCTTTTTTTTAAAAAAAAAATTGAAATGTTTTGTAAAATAATTATCAGGTGTAATTCTTTTTGTGGTTATTTGGTATGTCAATCTGATCTCAACCATCAAAAAATCATCTTGTGGTCAATAATTTTTACCCTATCAATGGGTTAAAACAACTTTACCCCATTGTAGAATTGCCCATAATACAAAAATATGTATTGAGTTCAATAAAAAATTATGTTGTAGTTATTACAAAAATTTATGACTTCGTCGTTGATGGCATTCTAGGGTTTTGCACTTCCAAAGCCATATCCAAAGATTGTTTTTTTTTTTCCTCCATACCAAATCAATGCTTCTGCTCCTCCCAATAAGCAGCCCCAATCGTGAAAATCCCTTTTGCATTACCTTTCCACAAAAGCTTGTCTTGTAAAGGTTCCTAGAGAGGGTGAACAGAAAGAAGGAGCCAAGCAATCAAATTGATATTTCATGTCCTAGAATTCAACAAAATAAAAATAAAAAAATAAAAAATAAAAAGGGTCGTTGAAGATAACACCGTCGCCAGTTGGATCGAAGGTAGCTTGCAGGAGCAAAAATGAAAGCCAAGGGACCCAAAGAGGGGTGTCCATCACCAAGCATTGGAGTTTTCACCTAAAACCAATCTTAAGAAAGCAAAAGCACCCGGCCTGACGGTCTCCCAAGCATTTGCAAAATTCCAAAAATATTGTTTGGAACACAACGCTACTACTGCGCCATGAGGCCAGCAATCCAACCCACCCAAAAGTCCACCCCCGAGTTGAGTGAGATAAAACTTGAACCCCCGCCTGTCTGTCGAGGGTATTAGTATTTAGTGTGTGATACGTATCAATTTGGAAGGATGCTCCTGGAGTGTCTAACTGTACTTTATGTATAGCTTTTATCATCTCATCTCCGATTGTCAAAAAAATAACAATAATAAAATTGTAATACATGCCGAAGGTTGCGAATGCAAAATAAGTTGTAAATAAAACACAAAGGGCCTTTCGGGAACGTTGAAAAGGGATCGTACCAAAGATGGACACTTGATCAACAACAATTTCATGAATAATCATGTGTTTTTTGTTTTCTTTTTATGACTTTCTAGTCTAGGCTAGTCTAGTCTACTCTACTTTACTCCACAAGACGTAGCGTAGAAATTGTTTAATCATTCATACTACTCTTGTGTTTGGAGTCTTGAAGTTGGTCAGTCGAAGTCAGATCAGCAGAATACATTTTGATTCTCAAGGAAATAAGAATGCTTGCCACTATCCCCAGAAGGGGCAAAACATAGGACCAAATGACGACACCATTTGCGCCTGATGCGGACGCAACTGCAGCACCGGCAAGGCTGCCGACAGAGGTGTTCTGCAAGATCATGGGCACGCATCCTATGACCGTGGGCAGCAGAAAATCCACGAAGAAGCCAACGTTTGTCGCAGCCAGAGCATAATTAATAACGTATGACGGCACAGGGGAGAAGCGAGCGAGAAGGACAAATCTCCAGCCGTCTCGCTCGACTCCTCGGGAAAGGATATGGAAGTATTTATTTCCATGGGCCCATTCCATGGCTGAAGTTGAACTCCTGAATACCAGCCTGAGACAAACATGATCATCAAATAGCTACATCTAGTTTTAGTCATACATCTCAACTCAGAGAGGAGATTATCAGATACTCGGGCAAAACCACTCACCATTTTTTTTTTTTTTCTTGGGAATGTGAATAATTATTTTATGAAAGACAAAAAAGACTAGCACATATCACACTAACTCTACCACTTTGATGTTGTAATCAAGCATCGTAATTCCGAATTGCAATTTGCAGAGATTGAGTTGAATCAAAATGAAGAAGAAGAAGAAGAAGAAGAAGAAGAATTTCATGAGATGGGCAACTAGTTCTTGTTGAAATATAAAACTATTGTTTGCCCGACTCCTAATAGCTTAAGTTTTTGGGAGAATTGGTAAACTAACATAGTATCAAAACTATTGTTTGCTCGACTCCTAATAGCTTAAGTTTTTGGGAGAATTGGTAAACTAACATAGTATCAAAGCAGGAGGTCCTGAGTTCAAATCCCTGCAATTGCACTCTTAATATAACCCCTTTATTATCATTGTGTGTTGGGCCTTTAATATGTTTCGGGCTTCTTATAATTTATGTTGGACTTTCAAATTAATATTTATCCGCACGTTTGCCCATTGTTTGGCCTGTGAGGGGAGTGTTGAAATATAAAACTATTGTTGACCCAACTCCTAATAGCTTAAGCTTTTGAGAGAATTGGTAGACTATCAGTTCTGTATATTAACCAATCATAGCCATTAGCAATTAGCCATTAGGTAAACTACAACTATACAATCCTTCCTTTCCAGTTCATTTGATCAGAAAGCAATCAAAAGCTAACTACTGGTAAATTTCAAACTGAAATAATACGTACATATTATTCCCAGCCTAATTAGCGTGTTTGTCTACTTTCCTTTCTTCATTTCTTTTGTACGACTCCAAAGACAATTATAATTAATAACTAATTATAATAATAATCGAGATATAAAATTCCAATTCACCATCTAATCGCCGACATTTTCGTGAATTTGGAAAAAGAAGTTCTTCTGTTGAAAATCCCAAAAACTCAGACAATTTAGATCTAATCTCTAATAATCTAGTAATAATGTAGTTAAAAAAAAAAAAAAAAACAGAGAGAGAGAGAGAGAGAGTCAGGAAAGAATGACGGACCTGCCGAGGAAGAAGGAGAGAGAAGCGGCGAGGAGCTTGGCGGAGAAGACGCAGAGGATGCCTGGGAAGAAGCCGAAGAGGAGAGAAGCGGCGGCCTCAAACAAGACGGCGGAGGGGAGGCAGAGTGCCAGTGTCACCGTGTGGACCGCCACGTAAGCAGGAATGGCCCATATCCCAAGACGCTCCGACCACTCCCCCAACACCCTGACCGCCGACTCCTTATTTAAAACTCCTCCGTACTTGCCCTTCCTTACGACAGCCGCCGCCGCCGCTCCCACTCCCACCGCCACCCCCACTTTGCACCATTTCCCCATTTTCTTTCTTTTCCCCCACCCTTTTTTTTTTTTAAATAATTAAAGGCCTCCTTTTTCTTTTCAGATCCCAGCCCCACCCAACAGTAACACCACTAAAAAAAAAAGTACTACTACTGATAAACTATTTTTACGAACAAATGTGAAAGAATAAGGCCGTTTCGCCACCAAATTAGGCCCGACATCTCATTCTACATGGGCTTTGTTTCAAGTATGATGTCCCAACGTGTTCTCATGGCCCCAAAACAAAAACTATTTTACGGGACTGTTTTGATTTAAAGTTTGATTTAAATTAAACTGTATTTTTTTTATCATTATTTTTATTTTTTTCTGAAAAAGTTTTTTATCTTTTCTGAAAAAAATTTTATCTTTCTAAAAAATTATTATTGAAAGTTAAAAATCTTAAATTAAACTCATTCATCAAACACCACATAATGGATTCGTTTTTTATTTTTTTTATTGAACACGTCGTCATTACTTTATTTGCAGCAACTTTATATACAAATTAGGTTTCTCTATTGTTTTCTGTCAATTTTTTTAACAACTCTTTAACAAAAAATAAATTAAAAAAGATTCGTTCATACAACTTGATAAGGAACCTTTATGCCACCTCACAGAGGGCCTCATATAATAAAAATTAAAAATAAAATACGTCGTGTTGGGGATTTATTAGGATTATCTAGTAAAAAACCTAAAACTAAAAATGATCTTAAAAACCGTGCGTCCCAATAAAAATAAAAAATCTCAATATCATATTCGTTTACAAGAGAAAACAAAAATGCACTGATTTACATCTTATAAAACAACAATTACATGTATACCTTAAATATAGCCAGAAAAACAAAAGGATCAACATGTCTATTTTACTATAATTACTTGAAAATGTTGTTTTGAATAACATCCCTTTTCCATTAAGCATGGTTTCAACTATTTCTGAAGCCCAGCAATAGGTTAACTATAGTTAATGGTTGCATAGTAACCCCAACACATTATTACAGCCAGGGATGAACAAAAATCTTAGGGTGCGTTTAATTCTAAGGTTCAAATCTAAAATTTTCATTTCAGTTTTTTGTCTTTTTCTAAAAAGTCAATAAAAACTATAATTACTTGAAAATGTTTACAAGAGAAAACAAAAATGCACTGATTTACATCTTATAAAACAACAATTACATGTATACCTTAAATATAGCCAGAAAAACAAAAGGATCAACATGTCTATTTTACTATAATTACTTGAAAATGTTGTTTTGAATAACATCCCTTTTCCATTAAGCATGGTTTCAACTATTTCTGAAGCCCAGCAATAGGTTAACTATAGTTAATGGTTGCATAGTAACCCCAACACATTATTACAGCCAGGGATGAACAAAAATCTTAGGGTGCGTTTAATTCTAAGGTTCAAATCTAAAATTTTCATTTCAGTTTTTTGTCTTTTTCTAAAAAGTCAATAAAAACTATAATTAGCTTTTGAAAAATCAATCAACTCCAATCTAAAAGTTTCATTCCAAATCCGTATATTAAACGTAAACTTAGTCTCTTCTTCAAGTTTATATTAATTCGTTCTCGCATGGGAATTGCCAAAATCAATTCCAATATAAAATCAATTGAATAATAAATAGTAAATGCTGTCAGTTAAAAAAATAAATGAATTACTAAATGAAAAATATTATTATTGTCAAACTTGAACATAAGTAAACTAAGAAAGATTCAAATAATTTTGCCCTACCTTTCACCTATATGAAGAGGCCCTCGTGAAGGCGTTTTATCCCTGAATTTTTTTTTTTATTTTAATCTCTCTTATGTATTATATATTCATGTGAAATAGATTGATAGGGAGATCTTCAATTTCATTCTTTCCAATATAGTCCACACTAGAGGAATTAGAATCAAGAATAGAGAAGTCATATCAAAGAAAGATCTAATTATTGCAATAATGGCATACTGATGCACGAGCATTCTTGAACTTGAGAGCAATTTATGTGACTTAAGCCTTGAAGGAGAGCCTGAACGGGTTTGTAGGTTAGGTGTCCTAAGGATTCGTAAGAGACTTTTTGAAGTAAGGGTTTGAATGGATAATATTTGGAATGGATTTATGAATCTGTTAGTAAGTTGCCAAAGGTTAGCTCTTTAACCATTTGAGCAATAGATGGACCGAGTGAAATCATAATTCTATAATTTAGACACGTTTTTTTTTTTTTTATGAGGCCGTCTTTTCGTTGACGCACGTGGGTGGTTGCAATTCATTTTTGAACATGGCGAGTTTCTTTCTTCGTATTACATATATTTTATCTATTGTATAATTTGTTGTTACCGGAGAGAAACATGCCGCATGATGAAATTGACTTATCCCCCCAATTCATAAGTGAGTGCGTGTATTACACACACATGTATGTAACGCACATGTTAAACATATTTGAGAAAATTAATTTAATTAGAGAGAAATTAAATTAATAAATTAAAAAATGGAGCTAAAAAAATGAAATGCCTGAAAATTAAAAAAATAAAAAAAAAGCATGATAAAAATACCAAAAAGATAAAAGGATTAAAATATAAAAAAATTGATTAATACATAAAAAAAAGGACTAAAATGAAAAAAAATAAAAAAAAAGGCCAAAAGAAAAAAAAAGAAAATTGAAGGGCTAAAAAAAGGACTAAAATTAAAAAGAAAAAAGAAAAAAAGGCCAAAAGAAAAAAATTTGAAGAACTGAAAACAAATAAGAAAGTTTTTCGACCGTTTTGGATAAAAGTGAAAGTGCACTTTCACATTTCATATTATGTATATAGATACAATGTATGTTTATGTGAGTAGACAACAAGTAGTACTTCCAAATCAGTTGATTTGGTCGTTAAGGATACTACAGAAACTTAATTTGAATATTCATCATGTATAGCCGATTTCACTTTTGATTCGTTTAGTATTTGGATTAAGTTTAAAATGAGATAAAATGTTTAAGTTTAAGTTGGTTGCTCTTTTAAAAATTAGTTATAAATTTTATCGACTTTTCAGAAAAAGATAAAAATTAAAATGAAAAAGTATAATTTAGTTGGAGTTAAATCTAGATGCTAAATATAGACTTTGTTAGAGTTTGGTGATCCGAATTTTATTTGACTCGGTCTAAAAAGTTCGTGGTGCGACATATGTAGTTAAGCTTTTATTAGGAGAATTTTTAAGGCTTTGTGGTGGTAGTAGAGGGATCAAACCGATAGGATTTTGGGTATATATATGATATAATTTTTGGGTATATATTATGTTCTTTTATAGTAGTCGTTCTTTCTTGTATCAATTTTTGATTTAATAGATTTTTTCTTTTCTGTTTGTAATTTTTTCACCATCTAAGGATTTTTACGTAAATCTATATGTTCTTATTTTTCGATTTTCTTGTTTCCTGTCTCGTTGCTTAATTTCATAACAGACTTTCTTATATTCTACATATATTATAATATAATAGTATAGCTGAATATATTCCTATCTATTATATCGTCCCTAATTAGTAATTAATTTCATACGTGTAGTAGGAATGAGGATATATATATACATATATATATATATTCTGTCGTAGTGCTTGGCCAGTGTCTAAGCACGTGGGATTGACCAATGGCCAAGTCACGAGTCCAAATTCAAACCTGCGATGCGATTTGCTTATTTGCTTAGCTAATTGTGATATATGTGTAAATGCCTAAATGGTCATGGGTAAAAAAACACTCAAGTTTCGACTCGGAAAGAAATTCAACGGCAATAATAGACCAAGCAAATTACTCATTTAATTTTAAAATTTTTAACTTTATCTAAATTTAATTTTTGAACTTTTTTACATAACTGAAATATTTCTAAATTTTTAAAATATTAGTATTATATTTTTTTTTGGGTCAATTTTTAGACGAAATTTATCAGTAATTTAATCAAAAAATGGTGCTAACTATAGATTACATTTAAAAATTAACAGAAATGACTATTGTAGCAACACTTTTAATAGTTTATAGTCATTCCAACTAAAAAAAACATTAAATACCCATAAATTGTTAAAATGTTAATATAATAGTCATTTTTAATTAATTTTTAAACGGAATTCATTAGTAAATTGGGCAAAAAGTGATAATAACTAACGAATTTCGTTTAAAGATTAACATAAAAACTATATTATAGTAACATTTTAATAGTTTAGGAGAGTTTCAGCTACGACAAAAAATTCATGGACTAAAATTGCACAAAGTTAAAAGTTTAGGGACCAACCTAGCAATTTACCCAAATAGATATATAAGAGTATTGGGTAACATCACTTAATAGGTTAGTCTTTTATGATGGAAGCTTATCCCTTTAGAAGTCTCATATTCTCTCTAATCTTCACGTGATATTAGAGTGCAATAAGTTTAAACGAGCGAATCGATCCATTTAATATAAGATTGGTAACTCCAAAAAGAGCACTATCTTGCCAGGCATGTTACATATAAAGGTAAAAGATCACTTCACATAATAGGTTGATCTTTAAATATTGAAGTTCAATTTATTATAAGTCTCAAATTTCTCTTAAGTTACATTTTGCGTAACAACTTCAATCCAAAAAACTCAATTCATTTTTGTATTTTTCTCTGAAAAGTCAACTAAAATTTTTAGAGAAAACTACTCAAGTAGCCACTTTTTTTTTTTTTTAATATATTGACCAATATGACACAAATTCCTCCATCTTAACTAACATGATACAAACTTTAATTTTATTTTTTATGTCTTATTAATGCATCGGTTTTTAAATTTATATCATTTAATGTTTTTCTCAAATTTTAATTAGTCTATGAAAAGTCAAACTACTCGAATCCATAAAAATTTTAACTCGAATCTACCAACCAAACATATGATTCTTCTCTCTAATCTTCATGACATACATATATATATATATATATATATATTATTTAGATGGAAATCGAACATTTTAGAATTTCGGCCTCCAACTTTGGCTTTGGATAATTTACTAATCTACATGAAAGACGACCTACACACTAGAAGAATCCAATTATGAATATAAGAATATTCATCATTTTTATATTGATTAAGACGAAGTCGTCGTTTTTAATTATTATTTTATATTATAATTTTTGAGCAGGTCTATTAATTAGTTAGATATGTAATATTACTAACAGTATATAGATTCCTAAATCTTAAAGGGGACAAATTTTGCAAGTTGGTGATGCGACTGATAAGGGTTCTAGTCTTCTAGAGAGACGCCTATTTTGACACACACACATATATATGAAATAGTATAATAATATATGTTTCCATTAATTTTCCGAATGCACGCATGGCATATTGCACGTACTACTCGATCGTTCAACTTTCTTGTAACTCATCACTTTGATCGGTCGTTTTCTCTAGATTACATTTTCTCCTTTTTATCTGCTGAGGTCTCAACTATTTTTACATATAATATATAATGTTATATTTTTTTGTTAATAATTAAAAAATAACAAAGTCACGCAGCTCAAATATATGAAGCTGCATACATAGGATATGATTACGAATATAAACATTGCAAAGAGAAAATTTAGGGCCCATCTTTAGGTCGTAATTGCGTTCGTTTATGAACATCAAAATAAAAGTTATATATATATATATATGATAGGTCTCACATGCGGGCGCGGCGGCAGAAATCAGGCCTTCGTTTGTGAACCGTCCGATCAAAAATGGAGGGTGAAATGTGAAGCAGGTAAAAGGAGGACAATCTATAAATATGGTCTGATAAAAGCTGAACAAGTACTTGGAAAACACAATAGTTTAGGTAACCACATTTCAAACGAAATAAATAAATAAATAATGTTAAAAAAAGGGAAAAAAAGGAAAACAAAAGGTTCTGGGTTTCTTTTGTATTTTTTTTTTTTTTTATTGTAGCTTTCTCTGGAGCAGTGGGTTCAGGGAGTGGAGTTGGTTTTTTTTTTTTTTTTTTTTTTTGCTGATTTTGTCTTGTCACACCTAGAGTCCGTTTGGTGAAACGGTTTAAGTTGAAATTTTTAAGTTTGAGTTGGTTGACTTTTTTAAAATTAGTTATAATTTTTATTGACTTTTCAGAAAAAGATAAAAATTGAGATGAAAAAGTACAGTTTAACTTGAGTTAAACCGTTTTACCAAACAAATAGTGAAAAAAAAAGAAAACACCTCTGACGGAAGTAATTCTTTTAAAATTTTGATTTCGTAATTTCATTTGAAATTTGGGATTCAAATAATTTTCGGACTTATTTGGTTAAAATTTCTGTTTAAATTAAATTGTACTTTTTTCATCATGGTTTTTATCTTTTTCTGAAAAAGTTTTTTGTCTTCTCTGAAAAAGTTTTTTGTCTTTTCTAAAAAATTACTATTGAAACTTAAAAATTTTAAACTTAAACTCATTCACCAAATAAACCCTTTATTTAATACTGAAATGTTACAATACGTGGCTTATGAATACACACAGAGAACAGCACTAGAAGGCAACCAAATGAAGAAAAGGGAAACCAATTACAACTAATTGACACTAATTGACAATCCCATAATAAAATCTAATTATTCAGTTCACATTTAAATTAACAAATAATCACAAAATGATAACTAGATGAATAATCAACCACTCAATCAATTATCCAAAATCTCAATAATTTCGAGTGGGTGCCATATAAGGGAAGGTCTGAGTGTTTTGAGTCGAGGGTTGCAAAGCAGCTAAGAAACCAGATCATTTCTCAAAAAGTCAGCACCGATGTCAAAGGGTAAAGGGAGGTCAGAGACTAACTGGTTTCTATCGTTGATAATTTAAAGGATTTCATTTAAATTACCGTTTCCCGAATCATTACAACTCTACCATATTCAGGCCACATCCACACTTTCTCACCCCTTAAAATACATTTTGCCTTGCCCATCTTGATTAAACTTTACTTTACATTCCTTTTAGCATCCAGTTACAATTCAACCATTTTTACTGACATTCAAACTTTCCCGCGTGGTACATTGTATTTTGCAACGACCTATATGCTAATGCAATTTCAAACACTCACATTGTTATATAACTACAATTCACTTTCACACTTATTTACAGTTCAACCATCTTCCCACCACATTCATGCCCGAATATATTTAAAAATATCTCCTCACATTTTTTTATTAAGGTTGAATTTACCTATATGCCCTCATTTTGGGTAAACAATGCACTGAACTTCTGACTATACAGTACCAAACTATTGTTTACGTAGTTAATTCACTAAGAAAGTTGCTAAATTCTCTGATACGATCATCCCTTCTCTTTACATTTGTCAAAAGTTCATCACATGTAAACCTCCAGCTCATCACCGCATCGCCTACGCCACCAAGAATGAGACCATGGATGTATATGTGTGTGTGTGTATGTATGTATGTATATATGTTGGTCAAATTCAGTTGGTATGTTGGAAGATTCAAATCTCCAGATAACGTGTATAGTACTTCCTGAACAAGTATACATGCAACCGATTTTTGAATAAATTAATACAAAATAAATAATGGGTTACTCAGCTTTTCAGTCGACAAAATTCAGAAACAAAAAAAGACACAAATCCTTCATATCATCCTAATTGTGTTGGCGCTTATGAGCGTGTGGCTTTTTTCGGTACTTATGCGAACACCTACCCATCCCCACCCCTCACCGAAAAAAAATAAATAAATAAAATCTTCTTTTGCTGAAAAAAAAAAGAAAAAAACCAAAATTGAGTTCGGGGGAGAATTTTGTGATTTTCCCTTTTTCTTTTTATGTATACGACATCCATATAGCCCTTTTTTTTTTTTTTTTTTTGTGCAGCAATTACATCTTATAGTTTTGAAAAATGCTAGGGGATATCAATGATGTTTAAAATTACACTAATAGAGAAGTAGGTATCACTAGAAGACTCTACGTCATGAGACTCACTTTTTGTAAGTGAATAATATTAAATATCATTGATATTTCCTAATATTGTTCTATATTTTTAGAGATGTAATGTTGCCTACATCAATTCTAAGTTTAATTATTTAAAATTGATAAATTTTAATACTATATAACAATTTAAAATGGAACCCTATCAATAGGGGCATTTTTTTTTTCCCCTAATAACTATCATAGAATTCTCCCACAAATTAATATTGAACATGGAAAGGGAGGGGGGACGGGGGGTTTGGGTGGTGAAGAGAAAGAAAAAGAATAGTTTTGGTGTCTATATAGAGACGAGTTTGCGGTCAAACATTCGGAAAGAAAAACAAAATAATTTAATAAGGTATGCAAAGTACTACCGAGTGGGCAGTAAGCAAGAAAAGCTTTACCCGGTTCTCAACACCTTCCCAATTTCCGTAGAAACTTTCTGCACACGTCCTTGTCTCTCCCAAGTACCAACAGTTTCCACCATGTCTATATTGTTATAAGCATCATATATATATATTTACACACACACACATACATACATATACAATATATGTTTGTATACAAGAGAAAGGAAAAGCACACATTAGGCATAGGAAACCCAAAAATAATATATATGTACATAAAGATACAGTGATATGCAGGGCATAAAATATTGAATGAATTCAATCGAGGAGATCATCACCATCATCATCATAAAGATCATCAAGAGCATGGGGATAAAGATGAAGCTATCGATGATGAAGGTTTTGATGCAGATGCAGATGCGGTGGTGCATGCACATAGAAGACGGTGATCATCACGATCAGTATGATGCACAGATTAATTGTGGACGCAAAAGAGCATCAAATCATGATCATGAACATCATCGGCCAGAATTGATATCGAAGAAAAGCAAAAGCAGAAGCAGAAGCAGATCAGCATCAGCAGCATCATCATCGTCGTCGTCGTCGTCGTCCGCATCAGCATCAAATATAGTAAAGGTGGTGAAATGGGAAGGAGGGGTGAAAAGGTATACGGGGCCAATAAAAGTCGGGGAGGTGACGATGGAGTTCCCAAAGCACATGGTGTGCCGCTCGGACTCCCTCTACATCGGACAGAAGATCCCGTCTCTCTCCGACCACAGCCTCCTGCAACCAGGCCTCACCTACTTCCTCCTCCCTTCCCACTTGTTCAACTCCGCTCTCTCCTTCGTCACCGTTGCCTCCATTCTTTCTTCTAAAAATAATAATAATAATAATAATAATAGTATGATATTGAGGAATAGGAATTGGAATAGTACTATTACTACGAGGAAGCTGGGCCTAGGCACAGCCCCGGCCGCCTCCTGCCCACAGCCCTTCCTCGTGCAGAAGTCGCCTTCCGGGTGCTCCAGGATGCGCGTGTCTGACGAGTTCATTATAGCTCATCTCATTTATAATAATCATGATGATGATGATCATGAGGAGCAAGTAGTAGTGTTAGATGATGATTCATGTACTGATAATATGAAGAATAGGAAGAGCGGGTTGTGCACAACGCCTCAATTGCAGAAGGCGTATGCTCAGCTGGTGCAGTCGCGGCCACAGTGGAAGCCCAACCTCCCCACCATCACCGAGGTCACCAGTACTGGTAAAGGTACTACTACTAGTAGGAGGAGGAAGAAGAAGAAGAAGAATAAGCACCAACTGCAGCAACTTAATTCTTCTTCATTGCCATTAATGCCATCCAACAATACTATTGTGACAAAGGGCCACCCGAGCAGGAAGATCAAGATTTTCAAATCCAGATCGTCTAAATCATCGTCATCATCATCCCATTCTCCTTCTAATTAATACTTAGCTTCTTCTTTTTAAACTTTTTGTTAAATATAACTTTTGCTTCTTACTATTTCTTTGTCATTTATATAGCTGCCCTCATCTTGATATATGATATTCCATAATTGGCTCCTCCTTTCCAGTGATATACCTACTCATAGATATATATATATATATATACACATATATATATATATATCAATGTTGGAACGCTAAACATATTTATCTAGGATAGACTCGATCGATCAGCTTGCATCAATCTTTAATTAATTACTCTTGACTTCTTATTACAATTTTCGATTTCATCTTCTCTTTGCACCACACCTTGTGCCATCAATATATAGCTCGAAACAATTTGTGCCCTATAATTCAGCTAGTCAAAAGGAAAAAAATAAAAATACTATATAGCTAGTTATTTTACAGGTCCTTTTTGTGCACTTCAGTATCTTAATCTTTGCAATAGATATCGCCTTAGAGATGGAGTTACTTTATCTATTTATTTAGTTATAGAAATGAAAGAAAGAAGGAAGGATTGAATTGAGGGGTTGGGCAAGATCAGATCTAGATCAGCAGAAGCTAATTACTAGTAATAATTTCTTGAGAGAATGAGATTTGAATAATGGATAAATTAAAGAGCAAAAAGATTAAAAAAATAATTAATAAAAAAGTGTATTAGACATGAGGATCAAGTATGAGACAAGTGGACAAAGTAAGGGTCAAATAAGATGGCTTTTAATAGTAAATATTATTCCATTTTAAATAGTATTAAAGGTTAGACGAACACGCCTCCTGCCATATGCTTGCAAGTTGTAGTAGGTTAACAGCCTCGGAGTTGTCGTTGTTTGTATATTGTATGTATGTACATACATACATATATATATATAGTAGTGGTCAAATCAATCACTCAACTCAATTGCATGCCAATTTAGTTTGGTGTGTGGTCTAAATTTCAAAATTTATCTAATTATTGTGTCGTGTGTGTTTCAAATATGAATATAGAGTATTGTCCTAAAATCTTATCTTTGTAAGAATCACCTAAGTGGTCCCGCTCAACATTCTATCACATTGACCGGGTCTTCCGTCGATTTATTTATTTATTTATTTATTTATTATTATTTTATTTTATTTTTTTATGAGTAAGAATCCTCCGTCGATTTTGTTGCTTACTCGATCCATCTCATGTTGAACTCTCCAATACTTGCTTTCAAAAAATAAAAAATAGGAAAAAGAGAAACATGAATAAATATTACTTTTCACTTGTAAAATGTATCAGCTTTCAATTATCCCAAAAAAAAAAAAAAAAAAAAAAAGGTATTAGCTTTATTCTCAATTTTTATATCTCCATTCTCGAAAAAAATTGGAGTTCTTATAGAGAAAACTCTCTAACACTTAAGTCATGATCAATGTAAGAATATTTTTATAAACGAGAAATTGTCAGACTTTAGCTTATTGAGACATCAAGAAAAGCATACCTTTCTCCCACCCGTTTAACTATATTTATAGATGAGCAAGTGCATGAGAAAAGATTCTCATATTTCATCTCTACCGTCGGTTCTTAATGAATTAATTCTCTATCCTTTGGATCTAAGTCTACTAGCCATCATTGATCTTCAATTACTTTTTACGCGATCTTCTACTTATTACTATATGCTTGTTTGGTTTGGGTGTTTGGCACATCCCATTTTGAAAATGAGTTCCAATTAGAAGAAAAGTCTTCTTGGTGTGAAAAAAGTGGTTTCCTCTCATTTTTTTGGAATCTTTTTTCATTTCAAAGTTCAGCCCTATTTTGCACAGTAACATTTTTAAGTTAAAAAAATTTCTCTATTTTGTTTCAAGGTTTTAAATAGCATCATCTTTTTCATTTCATCTCCGATTAAGATGATTTCTCTTCCAATGTGTTCATAATGAAAAGATGAACAAATCTAGATCCATACGTTATTAAAATATGATAAGATTTTTTAGAAAACTATTTCTCATGTATGGTTTTTTTTTAATATCCATCCAAACACCATTTCAGAAATTATTTCATTTTCATAATAACATTTTAATTACACATTCAAACGTTATTTCGAAACCAAACACAAACGCTTATCCCAAGACTAAACCTAGGAATCAACAGACCCATTAGATATATCATATAGCAAACTCCCATCACATTCGTTGCATTATCCATTACATATATATATTGAGAGAGAGAGAGAGAGAGAGAGAGAGAGAGAGAGAGAGAGAGAGAGAGAGAGAGAGAGAGAGAGAGAGAGAGAGA
>JAFMPE010146153.1:23416-40277 GCA_024759925.1 Ficus religiosa
AGAGAGAGAGAGAGAGAGAGAGAGAGAGAGAGAGAGAGAGAGAGAGAGAGAGAGAGAGAGAGAGAGAGAGAGAGACTGGAGAGTACATTTTAAAAAGTAGATTATCTATTGATTGAGTATGAGATTCATCTTCTAGTAATGCATTATCATGTGTGGCATTAAACATTTTAATTAGTTTATTGAAGTATCTCATGGTGGACTTTGAAATTGAAATTATAAGACAATATGATATTATAAAATGATAATGTTATGTCCAAATGGATTAAAGTGGGAATTTTTTTCAATGACATTCAGTTTAAGCATGATCTCAATATGTCATTGACATGATATATGGTTATATGTAAATATACTTTTATCTGAACCACAAAACCAGGGTTCTGGTTGCATCATTTATCTGCTTCATTGTTAAAAGTACTACGCAGTACAGCTATATTTACAAAATTCATGATAGACTGGGATGATTTACTATATTACGTTATATGCAATTGGAGGTATATATATATATATATATGTATATATGAGCTGCACATGTCTATATATAATATAAGGAAAAGCTCCTATATGATACAAATTTAAAAATTATTATGCTAACACGACATAAAAATTCTACATTAGATTAATATGACACAAATCATACATTAATAAAATTAAAGTTTGTGTCATACTGATTAAGAATGAAGAATTTTTTTTTTATATTGATCAATAGATGAAAAAATTTTAGATAATTTTCTATTTATGTTATTTCCCTCTTTCTCTCATAATAATATACGAGAATTGAACCCAGAAGAAGATTTCAAGAGAAAATTATCTAAATAATCATTTTTTTCATCTATTAACTAACACAACATAAACTCTTATATGCTAATCAATATGATACAAAATTTAATTTACTTTAATTTAATTTTATATCATATTAATCAAATATTATTTTTTTATATTTTTTTTAATATAATGGTCTTTTAAATTTACGTGGATTCAGTAGTTTCCCAAAGATTCAAATAAGCCAACAATGTTGACCAAATTTAGGCTTATGGCCCAAACCGATATTTTCCAAATGGGCTTCCCCTTCAAATACATGTGCCAACAAATGCAATGTATGACGCAGGCATGACGCAGACAAATGATGAGATGCTCGTACATTGTGGAAATGTCATGGAGTTTTTAATGAATGAGTTTAGTTTAAGATATTTAATTTTCAATAGTAATTTTTTAGAAAAAATAAAAAAATTTTTTCAGAAAAAGATAAAAATTATAATGAAAAAAGTACAATTTAATTTAAACAGAGTGTTAAACCAAACTAAGAGGGTGTTTGGTGAATGAGTTTAGTTTAAGATTTTTAAGTTTCAATAGTAATTTTTTAGAAAAAATAAAAAACTTTTTCAAAAAAGACAAAAAACTTTTTCAGAAAAAGATAAAAATTATGATGAAAAAAGTACAATTTAATTTAAAATGAACTCATCCCCAAACAAACCCTAAGCCTTAGTATTTAATATACTAGTTTGAAAACGCACTATGCGCGCGCACAGAACGGTGTCTATGTTGTATAAACTATATAAAAATAATTAAAATATAGATAGACAAAGTAAATAGAATATAATTTTTATGCATCTTATCAAATATTATATATATAACATAATAAGGAAAAAAAAAGTACATGGTTATACATATATAGAATAATTGATATAAGATTTAAAGAAAAAATAATAAATTAAGAAAGTTGTGACTGCATATTTTAGGACAGCAGAATCTTCTGCAATATTTTTTTCGACATCCGAAATGTCTTTATCTAAGAAGCAATTTCAAATTATGTGGCAGTACCAGATATAAGTTCAATGCATTTTCTTTTTTATGTTGGCATCCAATTGATTGTTGCCAATACTCTTTTTGCAGACTTTCTTTGTTAAAAAAAAGAAAAACAAAAACAAAAGACCCCTTTTTGCAGACAACAACCTTCGTCACCTGTTTCGTGCATCAGACGACAATCTTTTTTTATCGATATCATTCTTGTAAAGTCTCTTTTGTAACAGCCACAAATGCCATTTTGTAAGCTACAATGAGTGTTAACTTCTGAAGTAAAAAAAGTGCTATTCTCTATGATAGGAACGGGCATAATTTCAATAGTAAGTTTACTATTAGTATCAGATGTAATACTTGTGTTATGAGCTGTAATAATTTTCGAGCTAGCACCAGCTTCAATCTTCGCAGTATCACTTGACAATTACTTTCAGAGCTAGCAACCTTCATGTCACAAGCAGGAGTAAGTTCAAAGTTACAACCAGATTTATTTTTGTAATAGCACTTGTAATAATTTCAGAGTCATCACAATCATTTTGTACAGGAGTACATATCTCATTACTTCTCTTACCTGCGAAAAATGGTAGCAACAATATTGTTTTCAAATCAAATATTGCAGACCTTTTAAGCATTCATTGACACCTACTCTGCAAACCACACAAAAATGAAAACCATCATACCATAACAAATAAATATTCAAGAATAAAATCTCTTTCATTTAAACATCAAAAGAAGAAGGCCTAACTTTTTCACTTCTATTTTCTTACTATATGGCAGGTTCAATCAACAAACTCAGGTACACTCAATAAACAACAAGAAACATATTTTAGTTTTAACGATGTGGTTTGTGTACACCACACTGTCCGCGGCCAAAAAGACAACACATTGATCATATCACGGTAAGATATATTTTTCTAATAAAAACAAAAACATTTGGTTATTTACATGTCAAAATTATTAGTTTGCTCTCTGTTTTTTGTTTTGTTTTGTTTTGTTTTGTTTTTTTTTGTTTTGTTTTTGTTTTTTTTCAATTGCAAAAACCAAAGAGAAAAGATGCTTAAAATTTAGGCGGAAAAAATGCGAAATAGATTCTATTAAAATGCAAAATGAATTATATCATAATGCAAAACGGATTCTATCAGAATCCGAGATAGAATGCAAAATAGATTATATCAAAATCTAAAATAGATTCTACTAGAATCCGAGAATCCAAAACGGATTATGGTAGAATGCAAAACAGATTCTAAAGAATATATATTAAATTCTACTAGAATGCTTTTGAATTATATTAGAATGCTTTTTAAATTTTATTAAAATACATTTGATATTCCACTACAAAATTACACCAATAATAGTCTTTAAAATTCCTTTCTATAGTAATTCCTAGTGCCTTACAAATAACGAGGAATTTATAAGGTGATAGTTTTCAAGTGCTATCATATTGTGTGTCCCAGTGACTTAAAGCTTATAGAGCAAATCATGAAGTAAACACTTCTCAGCATCTATACTAAGATCATAACTCTTGTTCCACTTGAACACTGCAGAAGAAATAAATCAGAACATATATTTCCAATAAGCAACAGTGGTCAACCATGAAGAGGGAAGGGAAGCAAATCAAGTACATAAATGCTTTCATAATGCAAAGTGTCCAACTGTTATAACCTTTATCTTTTTGATCTTTTGAGGGCCTGCATTTGAGTAACTAAATGTTACAGGAGGTCATCCTCTGTTCTTGATCTTATTTACCGACTGGTTCCAATTTCCTAGAGTATAGGTCAATGTTCTTTGTCCAAGTTGGCTTTCAAGCTCACTCATCTAATAAGAAAATCACGGAAAGGAAAAATTAAGGATGGGAAAATGGAACTCTTGGGCAACGAACAAGTGACAAGGGATGGGTCAAGACAAATCACTGAAGAACAAGAAAATCGAAACAAAAGTAAAAATGCTTGAAAATGTGACTCATAACATACTTCGTCAAAGTCAAAAAGAGAATCTGGCTCATCCTTTTCCACTGGCTGCAATTAAGATAATCAATACCAAAAAAAAACCAAAACTTGCAAATAAATTTTTAGAGGTCACAAACATCTAGACGAACTTGTTATAGGCAATTTAAGATCTTACGAAAAACAAGACAAAATTTTCATCAGCATTGTCAATCAATACCAAAAATTCATGGCATTAGTAGTAAACCATTTTCAATTACTTTTATCAATATACATATACATACCTCAAAAAAAAAAAAAAAAAAAAAAAAAAAAAAAGAAAACAAAAAACCAAAAAACAATGCAAGCAAAAGCTAGTCACCAAAATTGAAATCAAACATATTTGTATTTTTCATTCCCAATTTAAAATTAGTCACAGATACTGTCTCTCAAATACAAGGCCAATCAGTACACTTTCTCTCTAGCACTGCGTACACTTTCTCAGCAGCCAAACAACAGCTATTTCACTGGGAAAAAAAGAAAAAGAAAAATAAAAAAACGAAATATCTGAGAAATCGAACTACAGATACAGTTTGTACATGCTCAGAGAAGGAGAAAGAGTGAGGAATGTGGCAAATGTGGTAAATAACTCACGATTTCTGTCCGTTCTACGAAAGATTTAAACGTTGTAATGAGATCTGAGATCGAAACCGATCCAAGCAAGATCTGTCGACATCCATGGTGATCCGGCTGTCAGAGAATGTGGAGAGAGATCTTCATGCTTGTGGCTCAAGCTGAAGTAGTGTCTTCGCTCGTCGACGCTGTCGAGAGGGAAAAAGATTCTTCGACATCTGCTGCCGGTGATAAGACGAAACAGAGAGAGAGAGAGAGAGAGAGAGATTAGGATAGAAGGCAAAGTAGCTAAGTAGAGAGAGGGATAAATCTGGAGGAGAGAGATCGTGACTCCACGGCGAGATCGCGACTCTGGATCTCGACTCTAGGGCAGGATCTCTGGCGCCTCCTCCGGATCGCGACTCCACGGCGATCGAGTAAGCCGAGTCATCCACCAAAGCTGATGATTCTCCGATTGGCGTTCACTTCAGGATTGAGTAAGAGAGAGAGAGAGTTCGTCACGACGGAAATTGACTATAGCATTCGAGAGGAACCAGAGCCACTGGATTTGGCGTCGGAGATGAAAGAGAGAGGGAGGTTTTGCAGGAATGGGAAAGAGAAAGGGGCGAGAGAGATCTGCAATTCTAGAGAGAGAACGGAAGGAGAGAGAAAGACACATTTGCAGAGAATTCGGAGAGAGAGGGAGAGAGCCGTAAACGAAAACAAAAACAAAAACAAAAAAAACAAAAAAAAAAAAAAAAGAAGAAGAAGAAAGAAGAGAACAACATAAGTGAGTACAGCGGCACCAAAATATATGTAGGAGCAAAATGGAAAATTTATCTTGTAATTTAAGATATTTTTTATTTAAAAATCTAATATGGCAAAATTATAAGTAAAATTATAAGGAGGTGTAGAAAAAGTGACATTTCCCCTGATTTTCTCTTATTTTAATACCAAAAAGCTTGAAAACAAACAAAAATCATCACCGTGAGCTTGGTTTAGTGGTTGGTTGGGCTTGGGTTTTTTTTTTTTATTTCAGGTGCATGTAAACCATATGGTTACCAACCTGCTGAAGTTTTAGTAATCATCAAGTCTTACCTCTCGAGGTATTTTCCCTCAAAAAAAAAAAAAAAAAAACTGGTGGTATTTTAATTTTTACATATCACAGCCAAGGAGGGGGGAAAAAAAGAAGAACAAGAGGTGCAAATTTCAGAGCAAAATAAAACATCTTGTGCAAAGCTTTTGCTTCAATGAGTAATTGTAATAAAATCAAAACAACTTCCCACAAAGATTTTGGGGATGTTTAGTGGAGTAGTTTGAGTTGAGATTTTTAAGTTTCAATAGTAAATTTTTTTGAATTTTCAGAAAAGACAAAAAACATTTTGGAAAAAAGATAAAAATTTTTTGAAAAAAAAATAAAAAATAATTTGAGTTGGGGGAGTTTGAATTGATATGCCAAACTCCCCCTTTGAATTTGGAAAAATCCAATTGAAATTTGAAATATAAACCGAACTGAGAAAAATGAGTGTGGTTCTTACTCCAAACAATGACGTAGAATTTGAAGAATATTCCATTCAAATTTCAAACAAAGATTGGAGAGTAGATATTAAGGTTTCCAAGTGCCTAAGTCCTAAAATTGCTCACCTTGTCATATAAAATCTACCTCAATCACAAGTAAATTGTCAGCAATGGGACACTGTAAATCATCATATAATTAATGTGTTTTCTTCCAAAAAAAAAAAAAATTTTTTTCCCAAAAATCTTACCAAACATTCCTAATGTAGATTCAAATAAATGTTGTTATTTTGTACGGGTATAGGTTGGGAATGTATGGGCCGTTGTTGTGCCAATCCCATTCCATTCATCCTCCAACCAATTCCTTTCTTTCATGCTACTATTATATTTGTTTTTTGTTTTTTTTGTTATTTTAACTTCTTTTAATGGGGCTAAAGAACCTCCAACCAACTTCCTTTCTTCCACATGAAGCCAGTGGAAACACATTATAACGCCGGCACTCTTTCCACAGTTACTGCAACATCAAAATATATATATAAATTTATTTTAGTTTATGTCCTTAAAATCGTTTTCAATTTATTTTTTAAAATTTTGAATTAGTCTCACCTAATTTATATACTAAAATTACGGTGAAAATATATGTAAAAAAGAAAGGGAGTTAAGTATAATTATGTGATCTTTTTTTTTTCCCTTTGTTTTTTATAAAAATTTGAACAAAGGTTTAGTGGGTGAGACTAATTCACCTAATTTTAACCAAGAATAAATATGTTTGTAACAAAAAATTTAAATAAACCTAAAGTGCGGGGGTATAGATGAAATTGGTCGTTAAAAAAAAAAAAAGAAAAAAGAAAGAAGTAAATATGGGGTGTCAAGTGTAATAAGGAAAAAACTTGGGGGAGAGTACTGACAAGAGCACAAATAGAAGCACGTGCGTAGCAAAATTGCAAAAAAATAATTAAGAGAGAGAGATAGAGAGAGAGGAGGAAAAAAAAAAAAAGAAAAAAAGGGAAGCGTGTGAAATGGGGGAGGAGAAATGAATAAATAAAGCAGAAGGAAGACTCTAGAACACAGAGATAAGAGAGTGAAGAGCGAGAGAGAGCATCGGCCGCTGTATCGGTTGGGGTGGTGTTTGAAGAAAGGTTCCCCAAAGCTCCCAGGTCAGTCTCAGATCCATTAGCGTCTCTTTCTCTCTCTCATTTTATTAGTATTTTATTTTTTTTTGGGAGTTTTTGGATCTTGTTGATTGGTTAATATATATATGTGTGTGTGTGTGTGTATTTGGAAATTAGGGTTTTTGGAGATTATGGCGACCCCAGGGAGGAAGACGATGACTTCTCAGTTGTTATTGTTGATGTTTGTTATGATTGCTGCCTTTTCCTTTCAGATCGGCTCTTCTTCTGACGCTGTAACTCTCTCTCTCTGTCTCTTATGTACCCCAATTTCCTTTTTTTTTTTTTTTTTTTTGTGGGTTGTGATCCATCCAATTCGTCAAAAAGGAAGGATTATGTCAATTCTATTAGATCTAATGGTGTTTTGATTTCTGAGAAATTTAATTAATTCTAAACTTTGGTTTTTTTTCTTTTTGTTTGGTTTGTTGGGTTGGACAGATTGTGTACGAGTCTTTTGAGGAGTCTTTTGAGGGGCGTTGGATCGTCTCTGAGAAGGACGACTACAGTGGTTCGTTGCTTTCTCTTCCTCATTAGATCTATCATTTCCCTTCCTTCAATTTTTCCTTTCCCAATCTTTTTTTGTTTTTTTTTTTAATATTTCTTAGTTTTTATTTCCATAAGAGATCTCTCTTAACACGGTTAAACTCGATCTCAACTTGTTAGATTACATTTTGCTCCTCTTCGTTTTTCCTTAATATTGTGTTTGTGTTCTCTCCTTCAATTTTCTTCCTAATCTTATGAGCTTCAATTTCTAATCCGCTTGTTAATTTTTCCCCCACCATTCATTTTCATCTCCAAACCTATTATTAAGTTTATTTTCCTTATTCCAAATGAAAATAAATAAATAAATCTTGGAGGATTTGATGCTTCAAGTACTAATTTGAATCCTTGAAAATAATTCTCAATTGCTCCTTTAAGAAATGTATTGCCTTTCTCTCTCTCTCCCTCTCTTTCTCACTTGATGACACTTCCTGTGAATTGTGATGGACTTGTCTGCATTTTAGAATTGACCAATGTTTGCTGTGTACATCATTGATAATCTGCTTCACCCCCACACACAACACACCCCCGGGTTTTATTTTCATTTATTTTTACAACACACACACACACACACACACACACACACACACATATCTAGTTAAAACTTGAAAATAGCGGACGAAATCCTACGTATTTTCTTTCTAATTTTAGGTGTATGGAAACTCTCCAAGAGTGAAGGGCATGATGATCACGGTCTTCTTGTCAGTGAGAAGGCTAGGAAGTATGCGATAGTTAAGGAACTCGATGAGGCTTTGAGTCTAAAGGACAAAACAATTGTCCTCCAATACGAGGTCCGGCTCCAAAATGGCCTTGAATGTGGTGGTGCCTACTTGAAGTACCTCCGACCCCAGGACGCTGGATGGAAAGCAAAGGAATTTGGCAATGAATCTCCTTACTCTATTATGTTTGGGCCCGACAAATGTGGCTCCACCAATAAGGTTCACTTCATCCTTAAACACAAGAACCCCAAGAAAGGCGAGTATGTCGAGCACCATCTGAAGTTCCCTCCGTCCGTTCCCTCTGACAAACTCACCCATGTATACACTGCGATATTGAGTCCTGATAATGAACTTAGGATTTTAGTAGATGGCGAGGAGAAGAAGAAAGCGAATTTTCTTTCGTCCGAGGATTTCGAGCCACCATTGATCCCTGCAAAGACGATTCCTGACCCAAATGATAAGAAGCCAGAGGATTGGGACGAGAGAGCGAAAATTCCAGACCCAGATGCTGTGAAGCCAGATGATTGGGATGAAGATGCACCGCTGGAAATTGAAGATGAAGAAGCCGTGAAACCTGAAGGATGGTTGGATGATGAACCTGAGGAAGTAGATGACCCTGAGGCAACAAAGCCAGAAGATTGGGATGATGAAGAGGATGGTGAATGGGAGGCTCCAAAGATTGATAACCCAAAGTGTGAGGCAGCTCCTGGTTGTGGTGAGTGGAAGAGGCCAACGAAGAAGAACCCTGCTTACAAGGGAAAATGGCATGCACCACTTATTGATAACCCAAATTACAAAGGGATTTGGAAACCTCAAGACATTCCAAACCCTGATTATTTTGAGATTGAGAAACCTGATTTTGAGCCTGTTGCTGCGATTGGCATTGAGATCTGGACGATGCAGGATGGTATACTGTTTGACAATATCCTTATTGCCGATGATGAGAAGTTAGCAGAATCATACAGGCTTACAGCATGGAAGCCCAAGTTTGACGTGGAGAAAGAGAAGCAGAAGGCTGAGGAAGCAGCAGAGGGTCTTTCAGATGGTCTCTCTGCATTCCAGGTAAATTTCGTGTTCTGTTTTATATGTGTTTTGTTTGTTTTTTTTGTTTTGTTTTGTTTTTTGTTCTTTGGCTTTTTTTTTTTTTTTTTTTTTTTTGGGGGGGGGGGGGGGGGGGGGGTGGGTTTTGTATTTCTTCGTACTTAATGACCTGAATATCTTTGTGATCTGATAATTGCAGAAGAAAATATTTAACGTTCTCTACAAGATAGCAGATTTACCTTTCTTGAACGCATATCACCCACAGATCATTGTAAGTGGCAGTAATTTTGAACCTCTATTATAAGTCTCTTTTCAAATGGAACTTGGAACAGGGTTTAAATTTTGAAATAATGTTTCTTTTCATGCAGGACATCATTGAAAAGGGAGAAAAACAACCCAATATTACAATCAGTGTCATTGTGTCCATTGTGGTCATTATCTTGACGGTTCTCTTTAAAATTCTTTTTGGTGGCAAAAAGCGAGCGGTATGAAAGTTGATCTGTTGTCGCGGTAATGTTTATCTGCAGTTTTGGATTATGTTTTTCTAAATTCATCATCATCGTCATGATTTGTAGGTGGTGAATAATTCAGAAACAAGTACGCCCGCAGCGGCTGCAGAGTCTTCTGACAATCAAGGGAGTGGCGAAGAGAAGAATGAAGATGAGAATGAGAAGGAAGATGCTGCAGCTCCTCCTCGTAGAAGGCCTGTCAGAAGGGACAATTGAGGATGAAATAGAATTTACTGGTTGGGGAATTTTTTGAAATAGAAGTTTATTGCCGGATTTTAGCCTCGTTTTGTTATGTTATGCTTTGTTTTTTTTTAGACAGTTTCCATGAGTATAGACCTGTTCAACTCTTTTGATGATGATCTTTATTTTTGTATTTGGAATGTGTCGTCTTTGAACGAGACTAGATCTTAATCTTATATGGCATTTGACGCATTCTTATTAATTTTCTGGCCAACTATGAAAAAAAAAAAAAAAAAAAAAAAAAAAAAGAAAAACAGAAACTTGGGTGGTGTTTGTTTGGTATTGTTTGCATTTGTGTTGGAAATGATTTTGTTGGAAATGATTTTGTTTTCGGTATGACAATAGAAATGAGAATACTTTAGGAATGATGCCAAGATCAATTATATTTTATTTATTTATTTATTTATTTATTATTATTAGAAAGATTGGTTTGGGAATATGAGAAGGGTATATTGTGCATGTGATATGGTTTGGTACTTCCTGAGTTATTTGACCCCGGGGGGGGGGGGGGGGGTGTGGTGAGTGGGTGTGGTGGTGGTGGCGGTGGTGTTGTATGAATGATAAAGATGATGACTGGCGTTACTTTTTGTATGCAATAGTAGTTCATTACTTCATTATGTGTGTGTGTGTGTTCTTTGGAGTTTTCAACTGTTGTTTTCTAATTTACTTTTACGGGATAATTGATTCATAACATGTGGTGTCGATTGGTTTATGCAAATTTAAGGATCCAATCAATGAGATTGAGCCATGGACCGTGGTTGGTGGACTAAAATCACCCTTACTATACTCGTAGAGATGGTGCTCGTTATATACAAACATTATCATACTCGGATAGGAGAGCTTTGATATAATCCACTGATTTAACAACCATGAAAATAATAATAATAATAATAACAACAATATAGAAAAGAAGCAGATTTAAACAACAACAATTAATGCCAAAACTGTATGGTATAATGTAGATGCAGTGAAGTAGAGTTGCAAGCAACTAAGAGGATCGTTCATTTATATCTATGTTTTGTTATTTTATTATTTGTGGGTAATATTAGCAGCAGCAGTCGTCCCCAAGTGCATGCGTGAGGAGGCGAACATGGAGGCCTTTTCAACTACATCAGACAACCATCCGCGTACTCGCCCCGCTGCCGCCTCGGCTGCCCTTCCTATTCCTGATATTGTTTGCTCCTCCACCACCCCCACCCCAACCAGTCTCCTTTTCTTCTGCGGTTCACTCTCCTCCTTCAACATTTCAGCCCCTTTCCATGCTATATGGCCTTCCGCAGCATTATATCCTCCTTTTTTCCTCTGCAACGTCATTATGATATCGATTTTTCGATTTTAATCATCAAATTCGTGCTACCCAAAAAAAAAATCATCAAATTTTTTATTTGAATCGTAACTACATTTAAATATAAATTTAACTTATTATTTTTTCAATAAGAACTAAATAATTAAGCTGCTACTCAAGTATTTAATTTAATTTTTTTAAAAAATAAATATTTCATACTAAAGAATGTTTCTGGCTATATTAGAGAAGCTTCACCTCGGTCTGATGACTAACGTCTTCATCTGAAAATATAGGAATTGGAACAACCCCTGCTGGTAATACAGAAATTGGTTGATCTGCTAGTGTAGCATCCTGCAATTAGTTAATTTTATTAATTAGTTAGGGGGAGGGGAAAAAGAAAAACAGTAATGATTTCTCAACTCTGACTTTTGACTTTGATAAAAATATAGAAAAGAACTAAGAGTAGTAGAGCAGTTGCTGTTGAATGGGAGGATGAACCAAAAATTAAAAATAAAACAATGGAATAATGGGGGTGGGTGAGAGAGAGAGAGAGAGTTTATTACATCAAGGAGAAGAGCAGTTTGGAAGGCATAGGGCTGCGTGAAAGTCACTAAAGCAGACTGCGAAGCCCCCTCTTTATTGCCTTTACCTCTTTCAGCACTAGTTGTGTTGCTACTGCTATCATGAAAGCAAAGCAAATAATCATAAAAACCGGATTAGCAATAAGTTACGGGTTGACACAAAAACATTAATGAGGCTGAAAAAAGTCAGGTAGAGAGATGGTACCGCGATATCTGAATATGGTCGACAGTTCCACAGCAAGAGAAAAAGCTGGTAATGTCCGCAAGAGTGAGGCTGGGAGAAAGGTTTAGAACTTGAATCGTCAAGTCCAGCCCCAGGCTTCGGGTTCCCATTTTCTTCTCCACTTTCCTGGTAACTTTGTTCTCATCGCCACTCCTCAACCATCCTTTGTTGTTTTTGTTTATTTTTGCCACTTTAATTCACTGCAGAATATGACTAAGAATTAGAATAAGAAAGGAGACAAAGTGCAAGTGTAGTATAGTTAGCGTTGTGAGTTGTGAGAATGCGAATGAGATTCTCATGACATATATATATATATATATATAAGGAATTTGGAATAACTTTACAAAAGGGAGCCAAGCTCGAGCCTTAGACGTGTAGGAAAATTTGGCATCTTTTATCCCTCTTTCTCAATTTTAAAAATTAAAATAAAATAAAAACGAATTTAAACTAGTACTATCTTGTGTTGAACATCAAAATTTTGCCTTAAAAATATAAACATAACATTTCCCTCCGCTAATAATAACCTTTGTCTTCACTCCTCAGTCCTCACACACTTTTTGAACATTCTATTTGTTTCTATATTATCGACTAACATACAACATCACCAATTAATTTGAGTAGAAATGTCTACAATTTTGGAAAACTGGTTTTCTGCAGGAAAATCTATTTTCCCTTTTTTGTTTGCGAAAAATTTTATTAAAAAAAAAATCAGGATTTTATTTTAGGGCAAATATTTCCTTTATGTTGCTATAGACAATAACATAACGATATAAATCAAGGCCTTGAAAATTTGATTTAAATCAAGTGCCACGTATAATATTATAGGGACTTAAGATGCCTAATTTAAGTTATTAAATTGTGGTGGACAACCTAAAAAATGATGTGTGCCCATTAAAAAATTATTTAACACTGTCACACTTAAATGAAATTGTATGAGTCGTTTCCAAAATAAATATATGTAGTATTGGTAATAGTCAATTAACTGTGAATTACTTAAAGCAAATAATAATAATAATAATAATAAGAGATAAGGAACGGACACAAAGTAGTGTGAAAAAAGATTGGTTGGAAAAAGTCAGAAAAGGGCCAGAGAAAATGGACATGAACAAGGAGGGGCTTTGGAGTGAGGACTATTTGGTTATTCCGAGCTTCTTGCCTTGATAATTATATTCTTCCAAATATCACCAAAAAAAAAAAAAAAAAAAAAAAAGAGAACCGTTCTCAACTGTACCCTCCAAACTCTGTTTATAGTACCATGTGTTCGTTTTAACACTAACTTAAAAATTCTCATTTTATTAATTCAAAAATTTTGATCTGAATAAACATGATGAAAATTCTTATGTTAAAATTTAAAATAAAAATAAGTGGTAAAGACGCTTATGAGTTACTTTTTAGAGGGCAAAAACATCGTTCACGTAGTTAATTTTTCATCTTTTGTTAATCATCAAGTTTTAGGGTCCATTTAGTGAATGAGTTTGAGTTAGAAATTTTAAGTTTTAATAGTAAATTTGTGTTCACTTTTTAAAAAAGACAAAAACTTTTTTAGAAAAGAAAAAAAAACTTTTTAAAAAAAAGATAAAAATTGATATGAAAATTTTAAGTTTGAAATGTTTTTCAAACGAAGCATTAGTAAAAGGAGGATTAAAAGAGAGAGGAATTCAAAATTTATGAAAGATTGTGGTACAAAATGGGAATCGGAGTAGAGTTTTGGGTGGGACAGGGGGACAGAATAGGAATAAAGAAAGGAAGAAAACAAAATTGGAGTAAGTGGATTTGTTTTTCACAAAGGAAAGGGCAAAGAGATTCTGGCAAACACACACAGACACACACGTCGGGAGTTGAGAACGCGTCGCTGTCGTGGAATTTCCTTTTTTTGACTTCCTTTTCCTTTTCCTTTTCCTTTTCTTTTTTTCCCCACCCTGAAATCCTCGCATAGAAATAGTAATATATATAACCTTTCCGCTAAAAAGAAAAAGGGTGGTAACCCCAGACAAGCCCCGGCTTCCGCCCCTCTCTCAGCCTGTCAGCCACTTTCTGCTTCTTTGTTTCTTTATTATTGTTATTTTTTTTTATTTTTTGTTTTTGTTTTCTAAAAATAGAAAATTGAAAGAAAAAAAAAACAGAGAAACTATCAATTCGATTATAATAATAATAGTAATAACGATAATAATAGCAATATCAAATTGTTGAATAATTCGTCAAAAGAGGAAGGCAGAGGGGGGGGGGGGGGTTAATGAAAAATTGTTGACTTTTTGAATCAAAAGACGTACCATGCATGTCCCATGTGAAAATAAAATCCTATTATTTAAAGATTGAGCTGGGTTGGTTTTTTGTATTTTAATTTTTTGGACAGCGCAAATCCGCTTTCAAGAATGCTTGCTGCTGCAATTAAAAGGGTCAGCTAAATACTCATTAACCAACAATCAAAAAAGAAAAAAGAAAAAAAAAAAAAGCAAGGGTAAAGATGGTAATTTCGAAACATGGTCAGTGGAGTGAGACAGGCCAGAGCCTGACTTTAGACGAAGAAGAAAAAGAATTACCCAAAAAAAAAAAAAAAGAAAGAAAGAGAGAGAAAGGTAAACATCGGTTAATGAAGTAAAATGAATGGCAATTTGGACCCAAAAAAAATAAATAAATAAAACTCTCTCTCTCTCTCTCTCTCTCTCTATCTCTGTCTGTGATTCTGTGATTCTCAAAATCGGGAAAATGAGAAAGAAATGAGAGATCCCATTGTTGTGTTCATCAGGTACAGGTACGTACTGGATATTGTTTGTGATCTTCCACTTGTACAAATATAAATATACATATATGTGTATAAATATTGGGTGCATTTCCATAATATGGGTTGGAATTTGGGGGGAATGAAAGCTTTTTGATTTTGAGCTAAAAAATTTTGCATATTTTTTCTCAAATTCTCAATGGTGATAGATAAAGATGGTGAGTAGTAATGTCGATGAAGCTGTGTGTAAGTTTTTGAAAAAGAAATGAAAATGAAAATGAAATAAGAAGAAGATGAAGATGAAGGTGATGAGAAACAATGAGGTGCCTTCTTCTGACTCCAACCGCCACATCATTGAACACGACGTCGAACCTTCCTCGTCCTCTTCCTCTTCCTCTACTTCTTCCTTCCGAGTTTATCAGCTTTGGAAAGGCAGCAATGTAACACTCTCTCTCTCTCTCTCTCTCTCTGTCTCTCTGTTTTAATAAAACTCAAATGTAAATGTAATTTATGGTTTTTAAATGATCCATCTCTTTGTAATCATGTTTGATTCTTTCTTCATAATCTTGTTTGACAATTTATGTATCTAGTACTGATCAATTTACTAAATTATAGAAAAAAATAAATATATCGAATTTGTTGTCGTCTATGTTTTACAACAAAAGAGAAGCTGGAGTTTTGTGTATGTTTCTTTCTCCCTACAGCCTGCAACCCCATCATATTCATTTCCACTGATTCTTTCACAATTGTGTCATTGTGCGTTTGAGTTTGCAGATATTTTTGCTCAACGGACGACTTATTTTCGGTCCAGATGTGAGATCCTTATTCCTCACCGTCTTTCTCATCGTTGCTCCGGTCATCCTTTTCTCTGCTTTTGTTTCCCAAAGACTCATTCTGGAATTCCCCCACAACGGCAATCTTATCCTCGCTATTTGCATTCTCTTCACTATCTATGTGAGTGACTTTCTTCCCCTTTTCCCACTTCCCTTTTTTTTTTTTTTTTCCCTTATATTATCAATTACAACAATATTAAAATACCCCACATCATACTCTTGCTTCCTAATTGCTTGCTCTGCTTTCCCATTTCTAATGAGACTTTGTTTAGTTTCAACATAAGCAAAATTCCTCTACCTTTGTTCACCTTTGTAAAGAGAATCAAAAACCCAACTGGGACTTTATTGAACTAATGCACAAGAAGAACAAGCAGGAGATGAGAGTACACAAATTCTGCTTTTAGGTGACAAATGAACGTTTCTTACTGATTTTTATTTACCCCCTTCGTGATGATATCGCAAGTAGATAAATGTTTTTGCTTAGTATAATAACATCACATCATTAGTCGGTAGGAGTGTTTGTCTAACTTGTTATACTTCTCCTCCACATGATTTCAGCAAAAATGTGATAACTTTAATCCATGTTTAACCTAAGGAACATTTCAGTATTGACTTTCACGAACAGTCAGTCTCATATTTGAAGTTTTGGTTCTCATTCCAGGTTATCATTCTCCTCTTCCTTACATCAGGAAGAGATCCCGGCATTATTCCTCGCAACCAGCATCCTCCAGAACCAGAAGAGGGACGTTATGGCTCTAGTGTCTCTTCTGATTGGGCAGCAAATCACGATGGAGCTCCAAGTTTACCCCCCACAAAAGATGTAATGATCAACGGACATATAGTTAAGGTCAAATACTGCCAAACGTGCATGTTGTATCGCCCGCCGCGATGCTCTCATTGTTCTATATGCAATAATTGTGTTGAGCGCTTTGATCACCATTGTCCATGGGTGGGACAGTGTATTGGGAAGGTATGCTAACTTTACTAACTTGGTCTCGTTCATAATTTTTCTCATCCTCAATATTTTGATAATGCTAGTTTGATCTTAATTTTTTTTTTTTTTTTTTTTTTTTTTTTTTTTTTTTTTTTTTTTTTTTTTTTGGATATATATGTGTGTGTATATATATGTATTTTTGAATACGGGGATGGGGGATTCGAA
>JAFMPE010146153.1:45161-62879 GCA_024759925.1 Ficus religiosa
ATTATTATTATTATTATTATTATTCTCTACCTGATGATCTCCAGCTTCCTCTAATACTTTCTCTGCCATTTCCATGTCCATGTCTATCCTGATGATCTTCTGATCTCTTTATTACTATTATTATTATTATTACTATTATTTCTCTCCCAAGCACGTCCTACACCCTCAATAATATTGCTTTCTCATTTTCTCTTAATTATGCTTCATCGCACCTATCTTTAATTTATACCCGTAAGTATAACCAATCCAACTCTACACCCTTATTTTTCCTTTTCCCTTCAGCTTTTGTTTGGTTGTTTTACTTCATTTTATTTTATTTTATTTTTGTATAAGCTGTACTGTATTGTATCTTATTATATACATATATTTAATGTTGTATTATCATAATATAATACAGTGTTTGTCATGTCATAGAATAATATGGACGTGTTTATAACCTATAATATTTGGGCAATTATAGCAATAATAAATTGGATTATTAGCTCAAATGTTTAGTTAGGAGTTCTTGTTTCAAAAAAAAAAAAAAAAAACATCTAAATTTTTCTTTATTTATATCAATGCCTAAAATAGTGCTATAAGGGCATGTTTGGCATGTCATATTATATAGTATTATATAATGTGTATTGTATTGTATTGTTAATATATAATATGATATTTGGTTTTGTATTATATTATAATATTATATAATACAGAACGTTGTTTATTTGTCATCGTGTTATATTATATTAAGAATTAAGCTTTCAAAAGATAAAATTTATGATCCCAGAACCGGATTCGGGTTTCGAGATGATGATCGAAGTCGGATTTCATGATCCAAGTCAGTGTTGGGCTTTGGTATGGGGGGTTTGGGTTGGGTTTCGGGGTTGGGGTGGGGGTTGATGTTGGTTTTCAAGATGGAAGTCGAGGTTGGGTCATGTTTCGAGGTCGAGGTCAGGATCGGGTCAGGTTTCGGGATGTGGGTCAAAATAAAGCCCGTAACCCAAAACTTAACTCCTGATCCCAACCACTATCCCAAAACCAGACATGACTCGAAACCTGGCCTCGAGACCTAATCCAACCCCTACTCTGACCCCGACCCCAATCTCGAAACCCAACCTTGACCCAGACCCGAAATATGACCTCGATCCCCGACTCGAAACCCGACCCCGACTCCCATCCCGAGACCCGACCCCTACCCTCATCCTAAAATCCAACCTTGACCCTGAAACCCATCTCGAAACCCGACCACGACCTCTATACTGAAATCTATTATATTTTGTTTTTTTGATATAATCAGTTAGATTAAACTATACAATACAACCTAATACATAGGTTTTTTCTTGTATAAGATATCATAGTTCGCATTGTATTAATTTTTTATTTCGTATTAAACTTTACAATACAAAGATGTTATCAAATATTGTATTATTTAAATAATACAATACGAAATACTAATACGATATATCAAACATGTCCTGAAGGCTCTGTTACTCCTTTTCATAATAAATAAATGTTAAAAAAAAAAAGAAAACAATAAAAAATGTAAAATGAGAACCAACATTAAAAATTTTACAAAAAAAAAAAAAAAGCAATAAATTGCTAAAAATCTGGTTAATGAAAGTTTACTAATATTAAAAGAATTAAAAAGAAGGACATTAATGATTATTAAAGAATGGGTTTCAATAAATGTTAGAATTATATCATAAAGAAGTAAAAAAGAAAAATTTCATCATATCATAAAGAAATAAACAATTTCATATAATATTTCAACTTTAGAAACTAGCTATTAAAACAAGACTTATGATAATAGGAAAAAAAAAAAAAAGGCACTTTTATAATGACGTTATAATTATCATAAAAAAAATCTAAATCATACTCAAGTAATTTATTTCTAAAAAACTTAAATCATGCTAACAAGTAGCCATTATAATAAAGAATAGGTTACTAAGACAAAGATACAACAATAATAAAAAAACAAATAAGGAAAAAATATGAATCATAATAAGGAAAAATGCTATTGAATATAGTAAAAGAGAAAAATTAGTACCACAAGCGTTTATTTTTTGAAAATAAATATTTACGTAATATAATAAAAAATCTGACATATTTTAAAACAGGATCTTATAAATAAACATTTTGTATAATTATTTTTACTAAATTAACTTTGGTCAAGGCATGGAGCCACGTGTAGGTGGCATACGGCTGACCCTTCCCTGACTTAAGCTAATCCCAATTCAACCCCTCCCTAGTTCCGGCCGACGCTAACCTTGCATGGGCCTAGCTTGACCGCGAACTCCGACTGACCCTAATCCATCCACCGGGGCCCGAGTCGAACGCTAATCCCGCTCCAACCCCAACTCCAAGTAGATCACCCTAAGTCCAATAGACCCCAACCCCGGGCCTAAGCCAATCTTGACCTTGAGCTCAAGCCGACTCATCCCCAAGCCCTGACCTAGTCCAGACCAGGCCCAGGTTAGCCTCGACCTTAACCTTGGTGTGCGTTTGGTAAAACAGTTTAAGTTGAAATTTTTAAGTTTGAGTTGATTAACTTTTTAAAAATTAGTTATAAATTTTATTGATTTTTTAGAAAAAGATAAAAATTGAAATGAAAAAGTACAGTTTAGTTAGAGTCAAACTAGTGAGCCAAACAAGGACTTGATCTCTACTCTTATATGAAATAGTATAGTACAATATACTGAAAATGTACCATATTAGATATTAAATTCACCTTCGGTATTAATCTAATACAATAATACAATACAATGATCTAATACGGTTCACGAAACATGATATTAGTTTATTATATTATGATAATGTATGCATATGTAGTCTTGATTACGTGTCCCACCCAGCTGGTTTTAGTACTGCAAACGTGTTCATTAAGCATCGGAATGGATATCTGTATATTATTATATATTCAAACTTAGGTTTATAGTCTCGATCAAGTTTCCAAAGTCATATGTTAGTGTTGCAAATCAAATATTTAATTAAAGTTCAAAGCAGAAAGCGCCAAATTAGTTACAAGCAGTACTTCAAGCCAATTTATACTTAGGGACTAGGGTTATTTAAAAAAAGATAAAAAGAATTCGTTCGTACCACCTGTAAAGTGTAAACCATCCGTGCAACTCCATAGACATATGATCTGTTGTGTTTGAGCATATAACAAAACTAGTTTCCGCAAATTACACTGCAATTATTAAGCTGCTAATTTCAAGAAAAAGCCAAATTTTAAGCTGCCATAAATATATATATATATTGCTATATATATATGTATATCAGTATATATATACCGTGCATAAAAGGGAGTCATGATCATATTTTAACTATGAACGTTTTTTTTTTTTTTTTTTTTTAATGTCTATAATATGCCAAAGAATTAAGAATAGAATTTTCCTAAGAATTTCTTGTATGGTACTTTTCCCACACGTAATTAATTTTCCTAACAGGTTTTGAGCTCCTAAAGTTGACTTTGTGTGCTCTATATATTCGAATATCAATCTTAATTATTGTTAGGTAAGTTAGTAATTACTTGTTTTTTATATTTTTTATTGTTCACTCCCAAAAATTTAAAAAAGAGACAAATTGTTTATGTTTAATAGAGTTGAGTTGTATGTGGAGGTTTTTTTTTTTTTTTTTTTTTTTTTTTTTTTTTTTTTTTTTTAAAGTAGGAGAATAGGTTTTAAGCCACAAAAATATAGAGGATGCAGTGTAATTACATGAATCAACACATAATTAATGGCACGGAATTAACAAAAGCATGATTACCATTATTACATAATTAACGTGTTTCACTTGCAGAGTTTATTGAGAGTTGAAATAATGTCCATTATTATAATCACTGTGACTTGATTATAAGCCTTCGAGAATTAGAAACCCCATTTGTGTTTAAATACATGTTAATTTTATTTTAAAGTTCAATCATTAAGTATAAATTATAATTGTCGTTTGTATTAATAATACTTGCAATGAAATTAATTAAAGGAAGGTTGTATATATTAATGTGTATGACATTGTGCTGAAATCATGATAGTGAACCTTAATGTGAGAAATGATAGCTATAATACAGGGAATTATTGCAATCATTAGCAATATAATAACAACTTGATTGAATTGTGAATCAATAATTTATGTAAAAATCAATAATTTTGTGAAATTGAAAAGAGTTGAAACCGTAACTCACGGAAGATGGGCGGTTAAGCTTTAATAACTTAAGAAGAAGTTGACTTTTTTGGTGTTGAACCTTCAACAAGCTAGATCGCTTTCATTACAACTTTCCAATTTCCAGACAAAAGACTTATAAAATAAATAAATAAATAAGTCATCTGGGCTAAGATATATATATATATATATATATATATGAAAAGTCAACATGAATGACGTGGCCAAATTAACCTAGGAAACTCAAAGAGAATATCCCACATTTCAGGCAAAGGATTCGATGAACTTTAGGGAGTTAGGGCGGACTTCTCTAAATATATCTCCAAATATTTTTTTTTCCTTTATTTAAAAACTATTTTTCACTATTTAAATATTCGAATGTTTACAATAAAGTTAGGATGTGTTTAGAATTCAAGTTCTAACTCAAATTTTTCATCTTAATTTTTATCTTTTTATGAAAAGTCAATAAAATTTATAACTAGTTTTTTAAAGGTCAACCAACTTTAACTTAAAAATTCCATCTCCACCCGGCAAACCAAATGAAGTCTTAAATTTTAAAAGTCCATAACTTTATTATTTCAAGTTTAAATGAGACATTTATTTTTTTTTCTAAATTATATAGAATTTCAAGAGAAATAAAATAAGATCCATATTAATATAATTTTTTAAATATATTTCAAGTTTTTTTATAATTTTTTACTCCAACTAGTTTTTTTTTTAACCAAACACAAATTTCCAAAACTTATCTTAACTCTTATCCAAAACTCCATCTCCAAAACCTCCACCAAACGGACCCTTACTTTTTATAACTCATAGACCAAATTTGATAAGATCTTTAATTATGTTTATACTCTTCTTATTATATACATATGCTCCTACAAATGGTTTAGGTGATGCCAAAAGACTTTCCTTGTGGTTTTAGGGTACGTTTGATATACCGTATTAGTATTCTGTATTGTCTTATTTGAAATAATATAATATTTTGACAATATTTATGTGTTAAGTAATTTGATAAGAAATAAAAAATAAATACAATACGAACTATGATATTTAATATAATAAAATATGAAATCTACTATGATTAAAAAAAAAAATCTACATTAGGCTGTATTTTATAAATTAACCTAAATGATGAACAAAATGAAATATATAAAAGATATAATATATCAAATTTGATACTGAAGTCATAATTTGAGGATGTGTCTAGAATCAAAGTCCCGGTTAGGATCATGATTGGGTTGGGGTAGGGTTTCGGATCAAAGATCGGAGTTGGGTTTTAAGACAAGACATAGGTTAGGTTTCAGGAGTGGGTTTGGATTTCGATATAATGGCCTGGTCAAGTTTCGGGACCGTGTCGGGTTTCGTGACGATGTCGAGGTCGAGTTTAGCACCAGATCGGGTTTAAGTTTTGGGATGGGGGTCAGGGTTGACTTTCGAGACAGGTTGGGCTGGGGTTTTGGGATAGGTCTAGGGTTGAGTTTCGAGATAAGGGTCTAGATTTTGAACAGAGTCAGTGTCAGACAAAGTCAATGTTGGGTTTCGAGACCGATGGAGGGGTCGAGTTTGGTCAGGTTCTGGGAAGGGGACAAGGTCGAGTTTCGATATCTAGGTTAGGGTCCTGTTTCGGCACCGGGGTCGGGTTTGAGTTTCGGGACGGGGGTTAGGATCGACTTTAAGGATAGGGCCCATGGTCGGGTTTCAGGATAGATGATAGGTCGGTTGGGTTTTGACACTAGATGGGTTACGTTTAGGGACGGAAACCGAGGCCAAGGCCGGGGTCGAGATAATTCGACATCGTGGTCGGGTTATAGTACTGAGATTGGGTCGAATTTCAAGACGAAGGTTGGGGTCGAGTTTCATGAGAAGGGTTATGGTTATGGTCGTGGTCGGGTTTTGATATCGGGTTAGTATATGGATTCGGTATTAGGGCATTGGGGTCGGGTTTCGAGACAAGAATCGAGGTATGGGCAAGGTTTCGAAACTGACCAAGAATACCCGCCCTAAATCCTGTCCCAAAACTCAACCATGGTCTCGGTCATGGTCCAGAAACTCAACCAAGACCCCGGTGTCGTAACTTTACCCAACCCCAACTCCGTCCCCGCCCTTGTCCCAATACCCCACCCATATCCTTAGTACAAAAACTCGACCTTGCTCCAGTCCCTAAACCTGACCCTACCCAATTATCAAAACCAACTCGATCCCTTATACTCAAACCCAACTCAAGCTCTAATCCTGAAACCCGACACCGATCCCAAAACCTGACTCAGACCGTTGTCAAAAAATCCAACCCCGACCTTGATCCCAAAAATCAACCCCAACCTACATCTTGAAACTCAACCGAATCCCTATACGGAAACATGATCCTAAGCCGAGTATTGAAACCGACCCGGCCCCCGTCTCGAAACCTAATCCCCATCTTGAAACCCTACTTCAACCCCAATACTGAAACTCGACCCTGACCCCGAACTCGACCTTGACCCCGATCTCGAAACTCGACCATGATCTTGGTTCTAAAACTCGACCTCCGTCTCGAAACCTATGCCTGACAGCAATCACGACCCCGACCTTAATCCCAGTCATGGGTCTCGATACTTGACCTCAGCCTTAGTCTTGAAACTCGACATCGGCTTTTTAGCCTACCCCGGTTAGGATACCTAACTCCAGCTCATGTCCCAAAACCCAATTCCAGTTCTGGAATCATAACCTAAATTTTATCTTTTAAAAGCTCAACTCTCAATACAATACAACATTGTAACAAATAAATCATATATAGTGTAGTACAATATTTTAATATGGTGCAAAATCAAACGTCATATTGCATATCAGCAATATAATATGATAAAATACGATTTTTTGTAATGTAATATAATACAATACAATGCACTAAATATGTTTATAGTGTCCTGCTCTTCGGGAGGGCCTCCAATTTGTTAAGGATTATGTCTTTCCTTATGGCATGTTAGTTGCCAAAACAAATTAAGAGAAAATTGAAAACAAACGCATTTAATATGTAAAAAGACACTTTGAATTAATTAAGATTGAGTAACTCAACTTAGCTTCTTGTGGGGAAATTGATGGTAGCTGGCGTTAACTTTCATCGAGGAAAGATGCTCTCTCTCCCTCTGTCTCTGTGTGTCTAGTCCTTGTTTGGTAAATAAATTGCCTTGTGTTCTGGTGAGTGTTGTGTTTCACTCTTTGTGGGTGATATGTTTCTTCCTTTAAATTATAATATCGAGTCCGGCTGGATGCTACACGCCGTTTGGTCAAAGGGAGTTTTAAAATTATTAAAAAAAAAAAAAAAGTTAGTTTGATTGGTGAATAAGTTCAAACTTAAAATTTTCATCTCAGTTTTTGTCTTTTTCTGAAAAAAATTTTGTTTTTTTTTCTGAAAAAGTTTTTATCTTTTCTGAAAAGTTAACAAAAATTTTCAATTCAAACTTAAAATTTTCAACTCAAACTCATTTATCAAACGGACCGGTTTGTGAGCTGAGTTTTGAATTGCAATGCAAGGATTGAGTTGTCAGGAGTCTCTTTTTATTTTAGGTTATCAAAGAAATCTTTTTGAGAATTGTCTCAAGTACTATCCCCGTATCAATTTTCAGATTTTGTCATAGTCAATGAATTTGTTTTTTATTAATATCTTCATTGACAATTATATATGTGAATTAGCAATTAGGAAGTGTTCTATTGTTCGGTATTTTAAGTGAATTAATTGCCTGTTAAAAGTTTCTACAGTTGTACACCTTTTCCACGCTAAAATTAGAAGCCTAATATTCACAAGTAAAGTAGGCAACCCACCCAAGCAGGCCAATCACATGTCCTATTTTACATATATATATATATATATAAGGTTATTTTTTTTCACTCGGAAGCCAACGGGACGAGGTCAAACAATACAAGCTCCAGAAAAAAGAAATCAAATACTAAAAATGATGCCATCAGCCATAAAAAATAATGATCCCCTAAGTACTAGCAGTGACTGATTCAACATTTTCACATTTTTACATTTTCATTTTATGTTATAGACCCTTTTGGAGGAGGACAAAATCATATGCTTCTATACCCTAAAACCAGGGCTAAATCCCGTCATGTAAGCAGGTCGATTGAGTATTTGTCTAAATTCCAAAAAAAAAAAAAAAAAAAAAAATACAGACTTGCATCATCACAAATACAATTACACAAATCATAATAAATACAATTACAATAATATCGTGATAAGAATCACAATAGTATCGTTTGTACATAATGATACAGATCACAAATGATATTGTGCTATCCAATAATAATATGATCATATTATTATGATATATTAAATCACAATTGAAATTCTTCTTAATCATTATCACAATGATATGCATGCTGCTTCTTGGTGCTTCAGGAAATGAGATTCCAATCAAGAACAAAAGCATGAGCTAGAGCATTGGTCGCCTTTCTTCTTCTTCTTCTTCTTCTTCTTCTTCTTTTTTTTTTTTTTTTTTAAATAATATTTTTAGGGACAGATAGCTTTGGCACCTAGAGATACAGGCGCAGCACAGGGGCAGGACGGACGAGCAAAGGATTCTAACTTTTTTTTTTTTTGAAGGTAAATTACTAAATTAGTTCTTGAATTTTTGACTTTGTACAACTTTGATTCTTAATTTTTTTTTCGTAATTGGAATGCCCCCTAAACTATTAAAATGTTACTATAATATTAGGTTAAAAGTTTAGAGATTAAATGAGTAATTTATCATTCTTTTTAAACAATTGACATAAACGTCAACAAACACAATGACACCTTTTCTTTTCTTTCAAATTCCAAATATTTTTGTTTTTGCTTTTACAAATATTGATTTCAGCTGTGTTGTCCTACAGTGGAGAGACCTGGCTGGCTCCTGCTTCTTTTTTACCTCTAATAATCTGAGAATCTCTGTTTGATGTTTGTAGCTATAACTAACTTTAGTGATTTACACACATCCAAATATTTTGTACACACACACATATATGTGTGTGTATATATATATATATTATTCTCTATTCCTAAGCACCATTATAATGAAACCAATAGAAATTAGAAGTAGGAAGATTGCTCTGGGATTACTCCCATCTGCCTAAGCACCAAGGCTGCTTTTTTCTTGAGCTCAGTGTCGTGAAGAAGTTGAATAAGGATCCTCTCCGATCTCTGAGATATTTGAGAATCACTCATGTTTGTATGTTGCAGGATCTTTTCGAACAGATCCAATGCTTTGCTTTTTGCAGATGACGTTCCCTTCTCCAACACCTGCAGGAACGCCACCACTCCCTCACTCTCCACAATGGCGGATATTGCGTCCGACAGTGTCGCATGGTCCATTAGCAGCGTCTCCAGTGCCATCAGAGCTGCCTCTGCCACCCCAGATTCCACCTCACTCAGTGTCTTCACCAGTGGCTTCACTGCATCCACCTTCACGAGGCAGAATGTGTCTCTTTCTGCGCAGGCTGCGCCGTGAATAAAGCATAAACTTGTGTCCTTCGATGGGGCCGAGCAGCAACAACCACCACTATTCAGGAGTAATTTCATAACATAAAGCAAAGGCTTCGCTTGGCTTCTCATGGCGGTCCCATCAGAGACTAATAGCCTAGTTGATTTCGATAGTTGGGCAAGCGCCATGGCCGCGCGCTGCTTTGCCAACGAGCTTCCTCTAGATAGGACGCGAACCAGCGATGGATACAGTTCAATTTTCCCCAATTGCCTCCGAAGTTCGGGCTTGGTTGGTTCGGTGTAGCGCAAGAGTGCCGCTAGAGAATTTTCTAGTAGACAAATGTCTGACCTGACTGCAGCAGCCGCTGTTCTTCTGCTGCTATTTTCGACGTCCATGCTGCAAATCACCTCGTGAATGGACTTGAGCGCTTCTGATTTGCACAGTATTTCGTCGATTGTAGCATCATCGTTGGGGAGCTGGCTTATGATTCCTGCAGCAGAAGTCCTTTCTCCAATGTCTGGTGAATTGGTGAAGATTGCTGCCAAGGTAGTAATGGCAGTTTCCTTTTCGGGAGAATTAGGTGGCAACGGAACCCCATGAGGATGACCTTCGGATATGCAATGTATAAGCTTCATCGCCCATCTTCTGACTTCAGGCTGGTTGCTACGAATGGAAGAGAAGAGATGCGTAATGGCGTGCTCATCTATTCGTATCAGATCTCTAGCTGTCTCTGATTTGTGGCTTAGTTCAACCAGCAGGCGCAAGAACTCAATCTTGGTTTGCCCATCAGCACTGGCTACAAGCTGCAAGAGTAGACTAACGTTGTGCTTTGATTGTAGCTCCTGTAAGCCCTGATACTTTTCAAGCTCAAGGTGCTTACTGGCTTTAACAAGCAGAGCAAGAATCTCGGCGGCTTCTTGTTTCAAGCTCGGCTCCGAGCCAACATACGAGATGAGACCTAGCAAATACGGTATGGTAACAGAGTCTTTTAGCAGTCGCTTCACCATCTTGTCGTATGGTAGAAGCTTCTTGATGGATTTGAGGCAAGTAGATTTGCATGCTGGGAAACTTGAAGATAGCATTTGGATTAAGTTGTGTATGAATTCCTTGTCTTTTAAGTCCTTAATGTTGTTCTCCTTGAGTGGCATCTGTATCAACGCCGCAGCCATCCGTGCTCTTGTCTCTTGAGGTCCTAAAAAACAATACAGACGAGGCAAAGTTTTTGTATTATCAGCATCCACAAATACAATGTCAAATATATGTGTCTATCAAGTTTCGAAATTTGGATAACAAAATCGTTCTCCAACACAGTGCTCTGTGTTATATAAAATCTGCAATATATTATGCCAGATTTAGCACCCAGTATGGTAAATGCTAATTTTGTCACTTGGTTGCTTATCGGTTAGGTTATTGTCTTTGGCTTTTGAGTTAGGGAATAAAAAAATTACAAATTTGTTATTTAACTTTTGAAAGTTAAAACATTTCCTTTTACAACTTGTAAAACTAAAAACTATATGAGAAAAGTAGACTCAATACTAAAACAGGCGTATTTTGGAAAAATACATAATATTTACTCCTATTGTGTGTGTGTGTGTGTGTGTAAAATTTAACGTTGGAAATAATCTTAAAGAGTATCATCTTGCAAGAGTGTTGGAACGTATATGTATGAAGGGTTATCATATTCTTTACCTTGATTAAAGCGAGCAACAAACAGTTGGAAGTGACCTACTTCGGCCATCTTGACAACAAAATGGGTGTTAGATGAGATGTTGCTCAACACTGCTTGAGCTTTCTCCGACACCTCAAGGTTGTTGTTTTGTACAAGAGAAACCAAAAGAGGAATGCAGTCTTTTGCATTTCCTATTTTGTCTACCAAGGTTTCCTTTTGTGACAGCTCCAACAGGACCAAAAGTACTTCATATTCTTGTCCACTTTTACACATGTGCTTCACAATGTGGCGAATAGCCCCTGCTTCAACAATGGCCTCCTGCAAAAACCAAAGCAACAACAAAAATACACTTTCCTGGTGTTAAGTACTACTATTAATAGGTGAAAAATGATATGGCAGTACTAAAACAACTCCATAATCTTCTTTCTTGCCTTTTGATGATCATCGCATTTGGCTAGATAAAAGAGGCATCTCAAGGCTGCTGCAGCGTTCAACGCATTGTCTTTAAGGATTTCAACAATTGACGTTGTGAGTCCTTCCTCCGCAACTCTGACTGCATATTCAGGCATTTCCATTAAATGTTGCATCTCCTCTAAGGCCTTCTTCTGCCTAGAGTGGTCACCAGATTTGATTCCGAGAACAGCACCTTGAAACTTTATGTCCATGTCTCTATGCTTCCACTCATTTATCGAGCTCCGAAGCACGAGGTTCGGTGTAAGATCCGTAGCTTCAAGATCACGTCCACATTTAGGGCATTTCTTATCTCCTTGGCTGAAATATTCCAGAATTGCACTCCTCTCAAAGCTGTCGCCACATCGAATTGCTACTGGGTCTGTCATCAACTCGTTGCTTAGTGGACATCTGAATGAACTAAACGGTTGTTGGTGGTCTTGTGTGGATAATTCAGGTTCCTCTTCATCAACTCTCCTAACCATTTCTGTGTTGTACAACAACTGTATCAACTGCGAAAGCTGAAGTGCTTCTGCCTGCTTCTTTTGTAGCTCCATTTCCTCCTTTTCCTGCTTCAAGAGTTGAAGCTCTTTCTTCACCAAGGAAACACTAAACTTAGTCCCAGTGGCTTCTGCAATCTTCGCCAGGAGTCGTTGAGAATTCTCTCTATTCCTATTGTCACATAATAACAACGCCTCAATCTCAGAAGCAATGGCTTGTGTTCTGGATGTGGACCCCAGTTCCATTGCCCTCAAATGGTCTGTAACCTGATTCATTTTGGTCTTAAGGTTGAGAGCAATATCAAGATTGAGCAGCTGAAAGGAGGAAATGGTGTTGGCGATATCTTTGGCGATGTCTTGTAGCCGGGAAAGCATCGAGTGTGAGTTAAGTAGGAGGCGTAGACGGCTTCTGGATTTATAGTGGGTGATGATGTGGTGTGCTGTTTCCAAGTGCTGGTTTAAGGTTGCTAAGAGAGAGTTTGTTGCTTCTAATTCTGAACCAATGGCGTATCGAACGCTATTGGTGCTCAAAGTGCGGAGAAGGATGTTAAGCTCAGAAAGAGTGTTGGAGAAATGCACAAAGCTATCCTTGTTAATCACGACATCTCTTGTTTCATTGCCAAGCTCAACTGTCCGGTGCATCACCTTATTCCATAGTTCCTGCATCACAGCAACCCCGACATCCTCAAATCCAACGTCGAATTCCATCGATCCCAAGTTGCCTTATGCAGTGTGGATGGTCAGTATTTCATTTGGCTCCTTTCCTTTTCACAACAAGTGCAGTACTAAATGATTATATTATGTAACGTGGGGGGAAAAAATAAAGGGGGTAAAAAATAACCGAGTCTCGTTCTTTTTGTGTGCCAATTATAACATATTATGGTGATACATAAGAAGCAAAGTGAGAATTATGTTGTTGATGGACAAGCAGTGCCTTTGGCCAAACCGCAGAGGTTACGGCTTTTTTTTTTTTTTTTTTTTTTTTTTTTTTTTTTTTTTTTTGTTGTTGTTGCTATATATGTATTTGGAAATTAAGTGGAGGTTACTAATTAGAGATGTCGTCAAAAGCAAGCACAAGAACAAAATACAGCGGAGTTAAAGGCTTTTGATTTCCTTTCAAAGAGGTGAAACATTAATTTGAAACAGCAAAAAATAAAAGGAAAAAAAAGAAAGAAAGATAAGAAAAATGAAAAAATTGTCTGCAAAACTTGGTAGAGGTGAAAAGGAAACAAATGAAGGAGAGAAGAAGAAACCTGCCGGGGATGGGATTTGAATCGTTTGGATTGAAGGTTGGAGCCTTCATGTCGTGTTGTTATTGTGATTTGTATTGTTCACTTTCCAAAAAAAAAAAAAAAAGGACAAGACAACAGGCCTGACTCCTGAGAGATAAGAAGATTAACAAAACACTCCTTCTTCTGTTTCCTTTTTCTTTCTTTATTTTACTTTCAGTTTTTAGTCAAAAAACAAAGGAAAAAAAAAAAAAAAAGAGAGAGAGAGAACGAAAAGGCTTATGTGTCTAAGAAGAATAGGCAAAATAGGCAGTACCAGTAGAGCGTTTACTTGGAGGTTCGGAACCTTGTAGCGTGTGGGCAAATGGAAAGAGGAATTCAATGCAGCCTCTCATTTTGATCTGGGTCTGGTGCCTGGTGCCCGGTGCCCGGAGTGGTGGTGGGTCAAAACTCTTAAATGGAGATCGTACTTTATTTCCATATTTATTATCAAGTTTTTTTTTTTTTTTTTTTTTTTGGGGGAGTGTGTGGTGTGAAAATGTAAACAAGAAATGGCATAGTGATTGCTTGGAAATTTCATTCCGCGTTCGTGTGTGTGTGTGTGTGTGTGTGTGTGTGTATACATGTACATGGTGGGTGGTGTTGAAACATGTGATTAAGAAATTGAGAGTACGTATAAAGTCACGTCTTAAAGGCCAATCGCAACAACGGAATCGTCCTTTTAATTCCAAATTTTCCAAAAGCCGTGTTTGCGTCTTTGCTGGTCCCAACCTGGCTATTTTGCTTACTTCACCTTTTTACTTTTTCCTTTTCGATTAATTTCTTTTTTGTCCCTTCTAATTTAGTATTAGTTCTTCAACTTTTAAAATGTTTCAAAGTAATTTCTTCAATGATCAATATGTCTCGCACTAATCTTTTGATTCAATACATTGTTAAAAAATGAATTTTAGTTACTTTGTAAAAAGCTCAAAAGTGCATTTTAATAAGGATTTATTTTTATCATTTTTACGTCGTAGAATCTTTTTTCCGAATATGAATTTAAATTTTAAAATTTGTAAATTCTCAATATTTAGACGCACAAATCTTTTAAAAAAACAAATTAATTTCTGTCTATTTTTTAATAGTATTGTATTACTATTGTGGAATTGATTGATGCTATTTTAAAAGACTGATTCCAGGATGTTTCTTAAAATTCTTGAACTAAAATGAAATTTTAAGGACAAAAACAAAATGAAATAAATAATTTTTCTTTTTGAAAACGCCTGGTCTACCATATAATCTCATCTCAAGTCAAATGCATCAACTATTTCATATATTCATAAATACCAACATTATAATCCCTTTTTTTTTTTTTTTTTTCACAGACACACTCATTCTCTTCGGAGCCGGCCTCCAAAACAAACTTTCACTTTATTCAAGTGATTAGAAAACTATTTCATTGAGAAACAATTTAAAAAAAAAAAAAAAGACTAGGGGATGATTAGAATACAAAAAATTAAGAATGAAAAAAAGATAACGGATGATTAGAATACAAAAAGAAAAAAGAAAAAATATATATACATACATAAATTGGAAATAGAAAGGGATTTGTAGCTAAATAGTATTCTTTTTTTTTTTAAGAAGTTTTTTGATAAATTGTCAAAGTTATTAAAAATTAGGTAAAATGCCCTTTTTTTTAATTGTTAATCAATTTTCTTAAATGGTCAATCAGACTAAATAACAGTCAATCAGTGATTTATTTATGGCTAATCATTGCTTAACCATAATGTAAATTACTAAATTTTATAGTCAATCACTATTGATCAAACCCGAAAAATGACCATTTTCCTTATAAAAAAAATTGAGTCATCTATTATATTAGGCAATTAAAAAATGTCACCTAGCCTAATTTTTTATTTATAACGAAATAACCTTTTTTAAGAAGTTTTTTAATAAATGACCGAAGTTTTTAAAAATTATTTAAAAGGTCTCTTTTTTTTTTTTCCTAAAATGATTAATCAATTTTTTACATGGTCAATCAGTATTTAATCATATAATAGTCAATCAATGATTAACTTACAGTCAATCACTGATTAATCATATGATAAATCACCAAATTTCATCTATCACTAATTTTCAGTCAATTATTAGTTGACTATTAATAAATTACTAATTGATCAAATCTGAAAAATGATAAATGATTGTTTTTTTAAATTAAAAATAAATTAGATGATTTATTAGATTACGTGATTAAAAAAGATCACTCAACCTAATTTTCTAAATAAAAAAGGCAAATAAGCAAGTAAAGTAACCAATCCATGATAGTGATAGCAGGGCGAGCATTTATCCTCGAATATATTGAGAGAGGAAAAAAAATATGAAAAAGCAAGCAGCAGGAATTAATCTTCTCTCTATTTTCAATAATGATATGATATAATTATTTTGGAGTCTTCTCTTTTGGGTTGGGGTTTGGAGTTTGGAGTGCGCTTAATATATATATATATATATATACGATCATCAGATGTGGAACCTCTATTCCTTTTCCCCGGATTCATTCCTTTTTTTTTTTTTTTTTTTTGGGTAAATTCCTTGGATTCATTCTACTACTACTGAATTATTCTTTTATTATATATACTAGTTGAACACGTATGAAGTATAAATAATAAATTACAAAAAAGATATAAGAATTTAAAGAGAAAATTAAAAAAATAAAGAAAAGAAAAACTACAAAACGACAAACTAAGAAAAAGAAATAAAAAATCGAACTCCATATGAAACTTAAACAACAAAAATCAAAACTTCTTAACAAAATTTCAAAAATATTTAGACAAAATCATTTTTAATTGTATTAATAAAATATATAAGTTATTAATAGATATAATAATGATTACATATATGTGTATATACAAATATGTAATGAGAAACAAAAAAAGATAAAAGAAATTAAAAAAAAAAGACAAAAGCATAAAAAAAAATATGAGAGAAGAAATAGAAAAAGATAGAAGAAAGAAAAAGGATAAAAGTAAAAAAGAGAAGTAAAAAAAAATAATGGGTTCACACATGACAAAAGGAGAGAGTAATATTAACATTTTTATATATGTTAAGAGGGTGTTTGGGATATAAGTTTAAACTTACACCCATCAACTTAACTTTTGTCTTTTTCTGAAAAAGGTTTTTGTCTTTTCTAAAAAAGTCAACAAAAATTACTATTAAAACTTAAAAATCTTAACTCAAACTTACACACCAAACACGATTAAAATAAAATTAAAATTAAGATTAATATAAGATATTTACACACACGCATGTCACATTGCATGTATCATGTATAAGGGGCCTCTCTATTGCTAGTGTGGTGGGACTTTTCAATCTTTCTTTTTTCTGGATCACACTAACACAAACACACACACATTCACACGTACAAACACAGCTAGCGTGTCCGCAATATATATAAAAACATATATGTATATATATGCATGTATGTATGTATGAAATTGGGAAATTGGGCTTCTATTTTGACCGCCAGTTTATCGCTCCACATGCACATATACTTAAAATATATATATATATGTATATGAGGTCACTGTTGCAGGCCTATGGACACATTTGATATACCATATGAGACTCATATTGTATTATATTATATGTATTATATTATATTATTATTATATAATACAATTTTTGATTTTATATTACATTACAATATTATATAATACAATATGTTGTTTATATGTTGTTTGTTTGTCATCATATGATATCATATTAAGAATTGTTCTTTCAAAAGTAAAATTTATGCTATGACTTCAGGACCAGAGTTGGGTTTTGGGGACAAAGTCAAGCAACACGGTGTATCAATTCTAAGAATACAGTGTACTAAACATACCTTAATGAAGAGGTGGATCCCGTTGGTAGGCCTCATATTGTGGGATTCGTCCTTTATTAGTGAGTGATGTTTATCATTATATTACTTAACATTGTTCCTATACTACTACCTAGTCTCCGTACTACTAGCTAAACCAATTTATAGTTTTTAAGGCTCTATTTCATGAAACGGTTTAAGTTGAAATTTTTAAGTTTGAGTTGGTTGACTTTTTAAAAACTAGTTATAATGTTTTTTGACTTTTCAGAAAAGGACAAAAACTGATATGAAAATTTTAAGTTCAATATATTTAACCAAACGAAGCTTAAGTGTTAAAAAAACTTAAAAACTCACGAGTATGAGTGAATGTATGATATTTGCTTGCCTCCGTTTGCTTCGTCATCTCATTTCAACTCAAACTGTACTTTTTTTTGTCTTTTTCCTAAAAAGTTTTTGTCTT
>JAFMPE010146264.1:0-21766 GCA_024759925.1 Ficus religiosa
TGATAGGGGCAGAGCTACCTTAATCCCAAGTAATCCCTACTCCGATGATTACTTAGGGTCTGTTTGGATCTTAGGTCTGAACTTAAATTTTTTTTTTTTCAGTTTTTATCTTTTTTTTTTTCTCTCTCTCTAAAAAGTCAATAAAAATTATAATTAATTTTTAAAAAGTCAACTAACTTCAATATAAAAATTTCATTTCAAACCGAAGTTCCAAACTCAAGTTTATACTTTTGCTCCCCTAAAAAAATTCTTTTATAATTTATTTTTCTAGTTGTCCCCCTGAAATTTTCTAACTATTATATATAAATATATATATATTTTTTTAGGGACTATATTATCTATTTGTATACAGAAGTTTTCTAAAAAAATTTCAGTTATCCTCCAAGTTTGAGCTTTTAAGTAAACTCAAATTTCAAATATAAAACACTGAAGAAACGAAAAACCAACTATACAGCATAAAGATTCATTAAAGTGAAAGATTACTTAAGGAGGAAGAAAATATAGATAAAAACAGATAAAGAACGGTAAAAGTGAGAGATAAAAGGTTAAAAAAAGAAGAAGTTATTTTAGTTCAAAATTTCGGTTTATAATTCAAGTTTTTCTCAAAAAAGTTATGACTCCGTCACTAATTGCTGACCGTGTTTATTAACAATACACTTCATTAAGAAATATTTATGTCAACCACTACTTGCCATAGTTATTTAGGTACACTGTCCTCAATTACTGACTCTTTTCTTCATTAACATTAAAAAAAAATAGTACTTCTCTTAATGATTCTGCGGATCTGCCCATCAAAGTTTAGTTCTTATTATTATTGTTATGTAGGTTTGGATTCACTCTTAGAAACATTAATTTGCCCAACTAGCAAACTTCCTGTCCATGCAATAAGCCCCTCAATAGAATCCTACTATTAGCAAAAATAGTTCAAGGTTAGGTTGACTTAGGTCAGGCAGTTGGTTACTTGGCATGGGGTCCCATAAGTAATTAAGGCGAGAGAGAGAGAGAGAGAGAGATTAGTTTTATCTTTCTTTGTTTGGAAAAAAATTAAAAAAAATTAAAAAAAAAAAAACTTGGGGGAGCTAGGGTAGATCAAGATTTGATGGAAGCTTGATGATGGGTTTATGAGCAATTAATCAAGATTAATTGTTTAGAAGATAAACTCAAGTGGGTTGCAATATTGATACCCTTGACCAATAAAAATAATAATAATAATTAAAATAAAAATAAAAAATAAAAAACCTACTTTTTTTGTTGGAGGGTCACCCTTCTTTTAACTAGACCTTGCTACCAACTACGTTCACATATTTTTTCTTCTTCCCAAAAGCTTTGCAAATATTGAGAGAGAACAAGGCTTGAAGAAGTCTAAAGCTCTTGATTGTATAGACGAGAGAATTCTTTAATAGAATATAAAATGATAAGAAAAAGTTTATAACCGTCATATTTTTATCAAATATATTAAACTATCACATCTTTTTTTAATATGATGCGATTTTAATATGACCTCGTCCGTATAAATTTCTTTTTTAACTCTAACTTGGAATTTTTTGAATTACCATGCCTAAAAGTACATGGACTAGAATATCTAACTCCACAAGTTATTAAATCAAGAACTTAAACTAAAACTCCAAGGTTTACAAGTACAATTTTGACAAAACTATAACACAGTAACCCAAGTGTTTCATGTGGGCAAGCAAGCTCAGAGAAAATGTAACTTTTTTAATTTTATAACACAGTAACCTATGTGTATTGATTTTTTTCATGCACTCTATTAACATTTAGCACCCTTTCTTCTCTCTCTCTCTCTCTCTCTCTCTTTCTCTCTCTCTCTCTGTCCTTTTTTTTTCTTTTTTCTTTTTTTTTTTTGGGTTATGTCCACCTCTGTGCCAGTTTGGCCATACAACTTTGTCAAAAAGTCTTTTTATAGAGCATGCCTTCACGTACTAATGCAAGCCACCAACTTTATTTTATTTTAATTTTCTTGTTCTATTAATCATCATGGTGTATCATTAAAGGGACGTTATTAAAACTTTCCCCCCATGAAGGAAGCTTAAAACCTCCCTCTTTTTGCTACCCACAAAAAAAAAAAAAAAAAAAAGGGAGAAAAAAAACTCGCTTTTTGAATAACCCCACTTTATCATTTCCTCCAAGTTTGTGAGATGCTAAATGTGATGCATTTCAAGGTTGACATCTTTTTCTTCTAAAGCCAAACACTATGGACATCTTTTTCTTGGGAAGTGGGAAATGTAGGCCACAAATTACACACACATATGATTTTAGAAGGGGGGAAAAAAGTTCTTCCACTAGACTCCAAGGAAAAAATAATAATAAGATTTATTAATTTTTTAAACGTCCTTCCTTCATTGGATTAATGATCTTGATTTGATTAGGGCAACTGTTTTTTGTATCTCTCAAGTACAAATTTGGAGTTTATTGTATTAAAAAAAATGGTCCATTTGTTTAAAACAAGATTTGTGAAAACGGATTTTAATGTATGTCATATTGGGAAATTGATGATTCGAACCTAGTAATGCCTCATGCTGTCTGTTTGAGATCAGCAAATAAATTTTATAAACTTGGAACCAGTTCAAAGGAAAAGAGACCCCTATAAGCCACTGAAAAATTCAACAAATTAATTATAGCCGACACAAATAAATAAATAAAATCAAACTTTGATAATTTAAAAATAAAAATAAAAAAAAATTTGTCTCCTATCTACCAACTAGAGAATTTTATGGTGGGATCACTTGTTTTACATGTAAGAATTATTATTTTAGTTGTTAGATTAATTTTTAAATAATATGATGTACATCTGAAATAAATTATGTATATATTACACGTTTTAAATTTTTAATGTTGACACTTATGAATCGGGTCATTAATAAATTAATTTAATAATTAAAAAAATAGTTCCTATCAATAATGTAAAATAAGATATCTTACGGCAAAAGGTCCTATGCAAACTCATTTTTCATTTTATATTTTATCGTTCTTTTTCTTTGAAATATATTGCTGTTAAGCTAAATGATCATACCTTATGTTAAAAAAGAAAAGAAAAGAAAATTATCACAAAATTATGGAAAGATGGATCAAAGAGGAAACCAATTAACTTTTAAGTACTGGTTCGGATGCCACCAAATATCAGAGAATGGCACATCTTTGAAGTATATTCTTGCTTTGTGGGAGACATATAATTATTATTTCTATATAAAAAAAATGTGTTTTTAACACAAATAAAATGAGTGATGTTCATAACATCAATTCTAATATCGATGTGAAATATGAGTTGTTATTTTTCAATTGACATCAGTTAAAATTAAGAAAAAAATTATATCTGTCAATAAAAAATGATAACTTACTGTCACGAAAATTGATATATAAAAATTATGATTATAATTAATATCCTTACCACCGTCCCATAAACATATATTTCTAAAAAGATCTTCTTCTTCTGCAATAAAGTATTGCAAGGACCAGTTCTAACAACAAATATTGATAAGAATTCCAGTCAATTAGTATACTAAAATTGTTAGGATTTAGGAACCCTTCAATTCTGACTCTTCTTTTGACATTTTCCACCATTTCTCTTTCATTTTATGTAATTAAAGGCACATATCACCAGAAAATGTTGCCTTTCAAAAATTTAAAGGGGAAAATAATAAGTTCTCTCTTGGAGACCAGGGTTGACATTTTACTTTGAAAAGTTTAGTATGAAAATGAGAGTTTTTTTTTTTTTAATAAATTAAGAAGTTGCGTATGAATTTGTTAATGTTCTATAATTAAGACGAATACCTTCAAATTAAAATAGATCCAATTTGGAATGAGGTATGCAGTCAAAATTTCTAAATTGATCTTGGAAATTTTTCTACAAGGACTATTATATGTTTATATTGTTATTTGATTAAACCAATTAAAAAGAAAGTAGAAATGCCAAATTAGGCCAAAGACTCTTTAAACTTAAATTGGGAATTATCTTTAAAAAAAAAAAAAAAAAAACTAGAAAAGGGTCATACTGCATTGATGTTAGAATGTTTCTTTCTAATTTGTTCAAACAAAAAGGTTTTCTTCTAAATTGCGAAATTAAAATTCAACCATTTCATTTCCATTTCTAATCAATAATTATGCAATGAATTCATGACAGCAATTTAAATGACCGTTTATGCATCTTTCCTCCTAAACATAACGTTTTTTTTATTTTATAAAATAATTCAAAATTCATAATTTGGACCTATCACAATAATTATTACCCATAATTAATAATCTAAAAAGATAAAAATAATAGCAACGTTGAATTATTATTTAAAACAGGAAAATACTTTTCTCTAAAAAAAAGAAGAAAAATACTTTGTGCATAATCACGTTTTTTTTTTTTTTTTGTGTTGTGAAAATTGTGCATGTAATTTGTTAAGGAGTAAAAAAAAAAAAAAAAAAAAAACCATGTCGTGTAATATTGCCAGATAATTTTGTTTAAAAGTTTTGGAATTATCACTCTTTTATTTTAAAAAAAAAAGTTATTAGAATTATTTCCCTCGAATAAATCGAAAAGCACTTTTCCAGCAAACATATGTACCATTTGAATTACTTTGTTGCCAAATTGGCCTTTACCATTATCTACGTAAAGATAAAGAAGAAAATAATAGCTAGCTTTTTTTTTTTTTTTTTTATATAAGAAATTAAGGCAACAAATGTCTAGCTTAGTGGGATGCATATGGCCATGTTTTCCACTACAATTTCAAATTCACATTTTCCTCAACAATAGATAAAGGGAGCGGATTATAGTAATAATTAATTGGACATTGGAAATTTTTTTTAAAAAAAAATTAATCGCTGAGAGAGAAAACATGGCATGCTAAAAAATTGAAATCAAATTAAGAAACTTCAGTGACATCATTTTGACTCTCATTTTTAATTTCCCACCAAAACAGGTCCAATTCTTCCCTTTCCTTTTATGCAATAAATTCAAATTAAAATTTACGGGCAAGATCATAAATATAGTTAATATTCTAAAACCTTATATATAAATATAATATATCACAATTCCATATTAAGTTTGCAAAAAAAAGGATTTGAAAATTTCGTGAAAGGACAATAATTCAAAATTACCCTGATTGTATTCATAATAATAAAATTACAAAACTACGACATGGTGAAAATTTATTTGACATTTCAAAAAAAAATTTTTTTATTTGAGAAAAACTTGGATAATTAACATTAGTAATCTCTAAACAATTAGCATCAATCTCACTTTTTAATTGAAATTTTAATTTTGACAGATAACTCTACGAACTTTTATTTATTTATTTTTGACAATTTTACTCCTTGGCGCTAATAGGATTTTTGAAATTTAATAAAGGGAATCATTTGTCAATAGCGTGTAACATGAAATTTAATGGAAATAGTTTTACTAAGTGCAAAATGTCTCCTTTGCCACTTTTGAAAACGTTCGAACATTTGGCACTTATTGTATCAATTTTTAAAAAAATAAAATTCTCAGTTACTGTGCGATAACAATATTATTATTTCCCTTTTTTTTTTTTGAAAAGTTTAATCAATTTTTGTGCAAACTCCCAAGTTTTTTTTTTTTAATGAAATTCCAAAAAACAAAAGTTCATGAAGCAATGTATTGAAATTAGAAATTTAAATACCACGGTCACAATATATTAATAGTTCAGGAGCTAATAGAACTAAAAACCCGACAAACTACAAAATATTAAGGATTATTCTTATTTAAATCCCTTAAAATTTAGAGTCATTCTTATTTTATCCTTTGAACTTTGAATTTGTCTCACTTAATTCCTTGTATTAAAATTCTGATAAAAAACCAAATGAAAAAAAAAATGAAAGTATTAGTATTACTAAATCAATTTATTAGGATTTATGCTAAAACAAATAGAAAAGATAATGTGACTTTAGTTAACTCATTTTTCAACATAAATTGTAATAGAATAGATTATAAGGTTAATTCAGAATTAGAGGGATTCAATGAAAATAATTTTTTAATCTACCAAAAAAATTCTTTAAAAAAAAAAAAGTTTGTTTGGGATGGGGCCACAATTTTTATTTTTTTATTTTTTTATTTTTCCTTTCATTCGTCATCTAGGATTCTGTAACCAACGCCAGCGCGGCCAGAGAGCAAATTAGAAAAGCCCCCGCGGACCAGAAAAACCTTCAAAACTGTTTTAAGCTTGCTTGCTTGCACGATGTCTGAAGCAAAATCCCACACACACACACACACAAATATATACACGTACATTTTTCTTTGATATTATAACAAATTTCTAGCTTTTACACATAAAACACAAATCCCAAAAGAGAAAAAAAAAAAAAAAAGCAAAACTTCATTTCATATTCTTCTTCTCTTCTCCCTTTCCTCCTTTATCTTCGCTTTCTGGTTTAGCTCGCTTTGCAGAGACGCAGAGGGAGAGAGAGAGAAAGAGAGAGAGTCCAAAGAAAAAGGAAGCAAAAGAAACGTATGTTCTCTTCTCTTCGCGTTTGTGTTTTTTTTTTTTTTTTTTTTTTTTTTTTTAAAGGTCCTTTCTTTCTTGCTTTCTTTCTTTCTTTCTTTTTTGACGAAAACTGAGAGATGGGTTCTAGTCTTTTTCCCCTTTTGGCAAATGGGTTATGGGAAAAGTTTGATTTTGATTATGGGTTTTCGTGCCAAGAAAGCTTTTCTTGTGCTCCTTTCTGGTTCTCCTTCTGCCATGCTCTGGTGGGTGCTTTTTTTTTTTTTTTTTTTTTTTTCCTTTGTGTTTGTTGTAGAAATTTAGTTTCTATTGTTGAAAGGGGTAGCATAGGAATGACGCTGGCCATGAAAGGCGTTGTATTTTTCTCTTCTGCGTTTTCTCTTCTTGAAAATGGTTTTTTTTTTTTTTTTTTTTCTGCCCCATAAAGTCAAGATCTTTGGTGTGAATTTGTGCGTTTGTGTGTGTGTACATATTTCTGTTATTCGTAGCTATATTTCCCAGCTCTCTTGTTTCAACCCAAGAATTGCTTACTGTTGAAACTCTGTTCTTGATAAAATGATTGAGCAAATTTTACTCCTCTTGAATTTTCTTTTTAAGTTCTCAATTAATTTGGATGTCGCATGATTAAAAATTTAAATCTCTATTAATCTGAAAAAAGGCAAGCTTTCTTTGGCTTTATATGTATATATATAGCGAGAGAGAGAGAGAGAAAGTATACATGTTTCTTTGGATCTATAGGTCCATTACAATGAAGTTTGGCCAAGTAATGAGAGGATTATATAGCTGAAATGAGTTTTATTTATTTTTTACGGGCAATTTGTGAAAGGGTTGCTGTCGGTGCTTTAGCTGATATCAAGATTTTTTTCTCTTTTTGCTCTCTCTCTCTCTCTCTCTCTCTCTCTCTTTTTCTTCTTCTTCTTCTTTTTTTTTTTTGGTGTTGTGTTTTTAGTTTATTTTATTCTTCTTAGGTTTCAACAGGCAATGATTCCGGTTCCCCATATGCATACTTCTTTGTTGGTTTCCTATTGTCCGGTTATGGGTTGTTAATGTGTTCAAGCACCTCATTATGAGCATTGTGACAACATGCTTTTTCTGTTCTTATTTGGTAACTTTTACCAAATAAGAAAGTGTTGGATGAAAAGTAGTTTTGAATTACAATAAGTGTGTTCCTTCCATCTGTTTCCCTTCAAACTTTGCAACAGTTGATTTATTTGTGATATTAATTGTGGCATATATATATATATATATATAAAAGAAGCATGAAATTCTTTTGTTTGTACCCAAAGCGCTCAAAATCAATAGCTGCAAAATTTACAACTTTTCGTTTTGTTTCCATGACTAATTTCCTAAATCAGTTAAAAAAAAAGTCACGAAATGTAATAACATTTTCCACATGTTTTCTTAACTATTGTTAGTCCAAGTGGTACGTATTAGTGCTTAACTTTTATTTTCGTATCCCGTCAGGGTGAAGAAACGTGAAACTATTATTCGAACCAGAGTTTTCATTTGTCATACCCGTCCTGATATCTTTGTTTTTTCACTTTTCGAAACTTTGTTATTGTTCAATATGTATGTTTGGAGTTAATATTTGTCCACTGTTATTTGTTCCATCATAAACTAGTTTTTGCTGATTTCCCAGATTCGTGAGTTCTGAAGTTGGTTTAGTGTACCTTGTTCCTTTTCTGATGGCTGAGGAGAATATAAGTTTACAAGTGACGCCGAATCCAATTAAACTTGATGAGGATGGCTTAAGAAGAAACTCTACAGGAAAGAAGGTCTCTTCAAGCAGCAGCGAGAAAGTTCTTCCTCATTATCTAAGAGCTTCAACTGGTTCCTGTCATGACTTTTGTAAATATGGGAGGAAACATGCATCGGAAGAGAAGGCGAGAAGTTATATGATGAAAAGGGCTGCTGCAAAACCAAAAAACAGTCAAAGCTTGAGCTCGGTGGATACTGTGGCTTCTCTAGGGAAGAAGAAGTCTTCCGCTGACAAAACTCGTTCCTCGAATGCCCCCAATTTGACAAAATCACTTGATAGCCTGAATTCTCTAAAGCGTGATCTTATTGCTGAGAAGAAGAAAACATCGTTGGTCAAGCTTGAAGGTGAACCCTCTTCAAAACCTTATGCATATGAAACCCTGAAATCCATAAGGCAGAAAGCGTCATTCTCTGGAAAGTTGGAAGTCTCTTCAAAGAAAGGTTTGACCGAAGCTAAGCTGAAAAACGCGTCTGGAAAACATGCAACTTCTCTGAAGTCGAAATCTGCCACTGTGAAGCCGCTGTCCTCTGGAGAATCGTTTGGTGCGTTGAATGGAAATGGTGACATGAAGATAGGCAAGAGAACGGGGATCTCTCGAGTGGCTATAAAGAAAGTGCAAGTGTCCCCGGCAGCTTCCATGTCCCCCAAATCCTCTCAGGGCAGAGTTGCAAGCTTAAATATGAAGCATCGGAGCTTGAAGAAAGTTGTGTCTCCTCTTAAGAGTAATAACAAGATCAGAAATGCTGAACCTGCAGAACACAAGAATGATGGCGTCGAAGAAAAGACCTTGTATGTCATCAATTTGGAAAATGAAAAAAATACCTTGGAATTGCCACAGAGTGAAACTTGTCCTACGCAAGAGGAATATGTTGTCGAGATGGAAACTGAAAACATGATCTTGGAATCAGATCAGTATGAAACTTATGACACAGAATTTGAAATGCCGCCGCATCAGCCATTATTATCACCCATGCTTTCATCCTCGCCGGACCTTCTACCCTCTTCTCGGGGTGAAGAGGAAGATCAACAGGAGTCTGACTACACAATAAGTGAATCGGAGGACAGCCCTTACTCAGAGAACAGTGATGTGGAAAGCGTGGAAAGTTTGGAGACCCTAGACATGAATAACAAGATGCACAACAGGCTTGGCCTGAATTATGCCGAAAGCGAGGATGAGAAAGCAATGAAATTAAAGTTCAGGAGGGGGAAGGTGGTGGAAATGCAACCAGAGGATAACGCTCCGAGGAGGCTCAAGTTCAGGAGAGGGAAAGTGTTGGATAACAAAGATGCTGATGCCGATGCCCGTAGGAGAAGATGTAAGAACAGAGAAGAAGTGGACGACGATGGCACCGAGACCAGTGCAGTAAAAGTTGTTTTGAAACATCAAGATGTGCAGGGGAAGAAAGATGCTCAGGGTTTGTTCAACAATGTGATTGAAGAAACAGCAAGTAAGCTTGTCGAAACCCGGAAGAGCAAGGTTAAGGCCTTGGTTGGCGCTTTTGAAACGGTGATCTCGCTTCAAGATAAAAAACCTTCTGCAAACACCAGCCAATCGAGTTGAAAAGAATCTTCCCTTTGATTAACACGAAAACTATAAATTTCCTTTTTTTTTTTTTTTTTTTCCTTTCTTTCCCCCTCTTATACGGTGAGAAAAAATAAAAAATAAAAACATAAGCTTGCAAGGGAAAATTTTTAGTATTCTACAAGCTTTTGGCCCTTGGGAGATGTAAAGGTAGATTGGTTTGGCTGACTTTAATGTACTGATCTTCAAATGTTTTTCTTCTTCACACAAAATTTCTCTTGCCTTCTGTTCTGAGTTTGATTACCTTGTATGATTTTTATCATTGTATCTGGGAACAAAGAAGGAAAACCTCAAAAAAGGAGAGAAGAAAACTATATATTTATCTTGTTGTAAGATCCTTTTTATTTTTTTCAATATATATATATATATATGTATTTACAAGTGACAGTTGGTTGTCAACTTTTGGGCTTGTAATTTGGTAGATGGTAACATTTTCCCTTTTCAATACATGTTTTATAGATATGTTTTCTATATTATTTGAAACATTTCAGCACTGTCTATATGTTTGGCTGATTAATTTCGTTTTTTTTTTTTTGGTCACTTTCTATGCATGTCTTTTGAAAACAAACGTGCTTATCAGTCATTGAGCAGAAGATGTATTTGACCTGTTTTCCATTGTCACGTTTGCTTCACGTTCGTCCAAAAAAATGCATTGTTAATATCTACGTAATGTCTAATCAACTACCCAAACTTGTAATTTTCCTGAAAAGAAAGAACCATACGTTTGCAATTCAACGTCGCTTTATAGAAATATATTTAAAAAATCAGTAGGTTTGCTGTTAGTTTGGATGAATTTAGCTTTTGAAGATGTGAGATATTCTGTTACAATCATAGCCAAGGAGGCCCATGCTTGTAGGAATGGTTCAGCACTTCAGCGTTGAAGCCAAGGATGCTTATGCACGCCTCCAAGTAACCAGACAGGATGATATTACGCTTGTTCTTTCGACTAGAGATTTTGGGTTAAATCGTTACTGCGATGGTCACAATATATGGGTAATCCATTCAAGATGGATTCATACATCACATGAGGGCTCTTCTTTTTTTAAAATTATCTGAGTACATCATTTTTTATCCATATAAATCTCTTTTTATTATATATATATATATATATATATATATAAAAGAAGATGCTTCCGCACAAGAGGAATGGCATCCCTTTCAGAGCTCCTCTCTATTAGTGAGCTTTAACTTTTTTTTTTTTGGGTGAATTAGTGAGGTTAAAACTTTTCATCATAATCAATTTGTGGCTTCAATAAATCCAAAGAGAGTAGCATTTGTTTATGTTTTCTTTTAAATTCAAAGTAATACTTTGATTGTTGTTGTAGAACAGTTTAACAATAATTTTACATGTGAATTTTTTTTAAAAAAGTAAACAATACAATTAGTACATGTTAGACTTATGAAAGAAAACTAAACTTGTGTTTTGAACATCTGTCCAAAATTGGTTTCTAAAAAGATTCCAATTCAAATCGCGAATATTTTTTGGATTAATGTTTATGAAAGAAAAAAGTATGTATTTCAAAACAGTAAAGGAATTTGCTAAATTAGAATATTTTAGGAATCTTAAAAAATAACTTTTCAAACCTATGTTTCTTTTTCTTTTTTTTTTCTTTGTCTTGTCTATTTTTTTATTTTTTGAAGGGATCAAACCTATGTTCCCACGTAGACTACTTTAAATTACAAAGTTAAATGTCTCTTATTCCGTTTGCCAATTATAATTTTTTTATTTTTAATTTTAAATTCAAGGGTATTTTTGATATTCTAAATGTAAAAATTAAATGTTCATTGAGAAAATGTATAGACTTATATACTAAATATATTTTAAAAACATGAAAACGTGAAATTTTAAAATATATTGTAAAATTTTTAAATAAAATCAAAATGCCTGGTATAAAATGTAAGTAATACATAATTAAAGTCTTCCCTTTTAAGGATAATTGCCTAAAATTAAGTGTTGATTAAGAAATGATATAAATCTGTATATTTAACATAATTTGATGGCATACAAGTGTAAAAGTTCAAAACATAAAATATACTTTTTAAATAAAAGAAAAATAAATGATACAAAAACATAAATAACTAAAAAAAAAAAAAGTGCAACAAGAAATTGGGGGGGTTTTACTTTATTTTATTTTTGTCTTCTAACTTCTAAGAATGTTTATAGATTGCTTAAATTTAGGGTTTGTTTGGTGAATGAGTTGAGTTTGAAAATTTTAAATTTTAATAATAATTTTTGTTGACTTTTCAGAAAAGACAAAAATTTTTTTCAAAAACGACAAAAAACTTTTTCAGAAAAAAAAAAAAAATAGTTTAATTTGAGTGAAACTTGAGTGTCAAACACCCCCTTAAACTAGTGTCCTCTTAGAAGAGGGGTTCACGATCAATTTGATCGGTTTTTTTTTTTAATAAGTAAAAGTCACTAACCAAATCATATAAATTATTTTATTAATATTAACACAAGCAATTTCTAAACGATATTATTTTTGCAAGTGATTGAATAGGTTACCAAGGAAAAAATAAAAAAAAAAAGTCACTGCCCCCAATCTCAAATTCAAAAATTAAAAAATATTTCAAAAAAATAGAATTGGGGGTGTTTGGTATTTGAGTTGAGTTTGAAATTTTTAAATTTAAATAATAATTTTTGTTGATTTTTTAGATAAAATAAATTTTTTTTTCAGAAAAGATAAACAAAAATTTGAGTTTAAACCTTAAGTTTAAAAGATATATTTTTTTCCTTTAAAAAGAAGAAAAATATTTACGTTAGTTTTTTTTGTTTTTTTATTTAAAGAAAAGCCCTAGGGTTGGGTTCCGGGGGTCTATAAAAGGAGAGACGAAGAGTTAAACAAGAAGGAATAGGCATCGTCGCATCGATGCTTTGGAGCGGCGTCTCTCACTTTCTCTCTCTCGCTCTTCCTTTTTTTTTTTCTTTTTTTTTTAAAGAAATTTTCCTGTTCTTTATGTTTCGGATCTTCTTCTTCCTTGTTTGACTAAGAAAAGTAATTTTTGTTTTCTGTTTTTTGTTTTTTGTATTCTGGTTTTCTGTATTTGGTTTTCAATCTCTATTCTACATTCCGAGCTCCCTGTGATTGAACTGTTGATAAAAATATAAGTTTCAGCCTTGTCTGAGATTTAATTCTGTCCGTGTTGACAAACTTCACTATGTTCTGAGGGAGCTCTTTCCATTTTTTCTTTCTATTTTAATTATTAATTATTATTTTATTTTTTTGCTTTCTGTGATTTCAATCCAAGTTAATATTTTCTCTGGTTTCGGAACTAAACGGATCTAATTCTGATGTGCTTTGCTTTTCAGAAAACAAGATGGTCAGTTCAAAGCAACATGTACTGTTTTGTCGTTTGTGAGCCCGTGTTATCCGAACGACAATAACTTAAGAAGATGACGGATTCTTATAAACGACATAAATTAGGAAAAACGACATAACGACGGGCTTGTATTCAAGTGTCATTTGATATCTTAATCAAACGACGACAACAGTGTGTGCAATAAACTTTTTTGTTATAATTTTTTGGAGTATATAATGGACGACGAGTATTGTGAAAACGACAAGTAAAAATAACTTGGGTTGGGGTATCGTGGTACTTTATTTTTCAATTTGAGTGAGGCTCTTGGTCTTATTCTTTGCAGGTGATCATTTGACATCGCAAGATTCATTAACAAAAATGAATGGAACATTTACTAATAAATATGAACGGAATGACTAGTAGGTTAATGATGAAAGAGGTATTTGTTCCGTTTGAAAATTTTAAGTTTGAATTGAAAATTTTTATTAAATTTTAAAAAAAGATAAAAATAAATTTTTGTTAAATTTTTAAAAAAGATAAAAACTTTTTCAGAAAAAGATTTCAGGAAAAAATAAACAAAAATTGAGATGAAAAAATATATTTTAATTTGAAATGAGATAGTGAACCAAACATAACCTTAATTTTTGTGATTGTTTCAGTTTTATTGTGTAACAAGAACGTGACTACGAACAAAGACCATGAATAAACAAGAATGTGACTATGATCTTGTTCATGGAGGATCGTGACATGGAGTATGAAGATGATCATGGAGGATCATGACATGGAGTATGAAGATCATGATCGTGGCTATGAAATATTACAAGACTATTCTTGATAAAGCTTAAAGTGGTGTATATCGTAAATTTAATCTAGAATTGATAAGAGACGATTTTGCATGTTTTGTACTATCCCATGTTGATTTAACTCTCTTAACTAATCATATTTTTTAAAATCATTATTATTATTCAGGTTTGATGGTTTAAACTAGTATCAAGACGGAGCCATTTTAGATCGAGAAAAAACAATGCAATAAGCCCCTTTAAACTTTTGGCCAATAATTATTTCTTTTTAATTTTCCTTTTAATTTCCCCCTAAATTTTTTTTTTCCATAGATTATATTAAATAGTTTTTTGCATCACTTAAATTTTATATTTAAGGACATTGTTATTTCTTATTACTTTAAATGAGACTTAAAATCTCATATAAAGTAAAAATCAACTATCTTAGGCTATAAATTCATAAATTGCCGACTTAAAAATTTTAAAAGTGAATTAAACTATATGACTCATCCAGAAGAAGAAGAAGAAGAAAATGTAGAACATAGGAAAAGATAAAAAGTGAAAGAAAGAGTTGAGAAGAAATAGTTTCATTTTCAATTTAATTCAAATATTGATTTAATTCACCTTCTAAAAATAATTCTTAATTTGTCACCGTCTGCAAATTAAGTATTTTTTTCCTCTTATGAGACTATGCAATTTTAGAATTTTATGCCGTTTTACACAATTAAATTTAATCAAAATCACAATGTAATAATAGAAGTTATAAAACTATCTGAATATGATTAAAATTTGACGATTAAAAACAAAACTCAATCAACACTGTCATTTTCCTCATCATACGATTCGTGCCATAGAATTCTCGTTTAATTTGTGGTTTATTTTGATTGGAAATTGAGAGAGGGAGTTAGTTCAATGAACCTGCGTGTTAATTGCATTGTAATTACCGACAAACACTGATTAATTAAGGCTAAACACGTGGCAAGCGTAGAATTACTTCGCCAATAGAATCTTTTTGTAGTATCCCTACGAGTATAAAATATGTACCCCTCAACTCCGATTCGCAGGAAAAAAAAAAAGAAAAAAAACTAAGGGGGATTCTTGGCCGGCTCACCTTGTCTTCTTCCGCAACGTCACCACCAATAATCTGTACGACAGATAAGACAAACTGGTTCCCACGATAATTGCCTCTAACACGCCAGCTAAGCTACTAACACGTGGCGCTCAGCAACTGGTTGTTTTTCCACACCACTTGTCGCTGTAACTTTCCTTCCAATATAGTATTATTATCACAATTTTTCTTCTTCTATAGGAAGCCTAATGCAAAGACCAGACCCATACGTTCCTCTGTCTCTCCTCTCTCTTTCTCTTTCTCTGTCTCTGTCTCTGTGAGAGCGTGTTTTTCTGTGGACGGAATTGCCCCTGTGGGGAAGCGGCAATTACCGATGTTTCTTGCGTACGAGGTGGAAATTACTCGGATTTTCTTGGGTTTTCGTTTGCCCTTCTGGTTCTTGCAAAAGCCCTAAATCTGGGTTTTCCTGTTTTTTGCAGAGCTGGGTTTCTTCGGGGGTTTGTAGAATGAGGTGAGAAATTGAAATTGGGCCCTCCGTTTTCGAGATAATTACGATCGAGTACACACCTTTTGGCGGGTGTTTGGTTGGCCTTGAAATGGGCTAAGGTTTCGCCAGTTCTTCTGAGTTCTCTCTCTAGCCTTGTGCAATCAGGTGAAGATTTTCATAAATGTAGAGTTTTAGTTTAGTTTCAGTAGTTTCTTGAAATATCAGTTGATTTTGTTTGTAAATGAAACCTCTGAATTTTGCTGTGAGGTGGAGGCTTTCTGGATCTGAGATTTTGGGAGTACCAAACCAAAAAAAGATTTAAAAAAAAAAATACTTTTATGTGATTGAACTGGATTTAGAGTGAAAAACTACGTATTGCAATTTATTGGGTTTACTTTCTTACTAATCTTGGTAAGAAGTAAATTTGTGTATTTTTTTAGTTGGGTTTTATTGTAATAAACTATGATGAGCGTCTGATCAGATGGGGTTTGTTATTTTTTGTTGTCGGAATTTTTGTATTTTTAGTCATCTTGGTGGTTCTGGAATTAAGGATATTATCCTCCGTGCAATTTTCAAAACTTTATGTTGAGTAGTTCAGTTCCTTTATTTATTTAATTTTTTTATAATATAGTTATATACACTTTCGTCTACGTATTTCATGTTATTGCAAGCATTCATTTGGTGGGGTGGCGAGTCTGTAACGTTCTCCTCGACAAAGTCTTGGGCTCGAGTTAGTGTCGCCGCCGGGGATTGATATACCATGCAGATGCATTGCCTCCTGTTTGTTACTACCGCCCATTATCCTTATAACCCTTTTGTATAGTCATACAAATTGTTTGGTTGCAAACTTGATCATAAGAGTTTTTGTTAGAATGCTAACTACAAACCCGGGCATGCTTTGTTTCCTATTTTTTAGGCATGTACAAAAGGTTTTTTTAAATGATGTATTTTTCTGTCTGGCCAGGTTGAGACGATGATTCTGACCAAGCAGTATCGTTGCATACACTCGTCAAGCTGCCAATGCACAAAAGGACATCTGAGTGAAGATGTAATATTCCTAGTATTTCAACAGCTGAATTGGAACCCTAAGTTGATCGCTGCACTTTCCTGTGTGTGCAAATGGTTCGATGATCTTGCCAAGCGAGTACTATGGAAGGAATTTTGCCGTACGAGAGCACCGAAAATGATGCTTGACCTGCAGTCCTGTGGAAGTCACAGCGTAGATGGGAACTGGAGGGCACTAGCAAAGCTGCTTATATACTGTTCGGGGTGTCAGAAAGGTGGCCTGTTTAATAACATTCAAATTCCTGGGCACTTTGTTTATAGGACTCGATTCTCCAGGACATCAGGGAAGAGCTTTCTATTGCCGCAATGTAGAACAGATGTTTTATATGTTTCTGATCCTTGTGAACATCTTGACCAAGGAGAGGATGGAGATGTGGGATTTTTCCGTGGAGTTTTCAAGTCATTCGCAACATCAAAGGTTCGGAAGATGCTGATTAAGAAGGAGGCTAAGCTGCATCCGAAGGAGGTGTGCCCTTATTGTAAGGCAAAGTTGTGGAGCATGCTGCAAGCCAAAATGATACCACAGAGTGCTAGTGTTAGGTTGGGTGCTTACGAGGATTGTATCGAGTATTTTGTTTGCCTCAATGGACATATGCTTGGGATCTGCACCCTTCTGCCTTTGTCTGATTCAGAAGAGACATCTGAGGGGGAGACGGTTGATGAAAAGCAGGTAAATCCTTGTAACAAAAATCTTTCAATTCTGAGAGAAACAAAATTCAGTTTCGAGAGCTCGGGATTTTAGATGGCATATTGACAACCACATCTAGACCGAAAAACATTGCTAGAACCAAGCTCTCCTGAATCAGAGTGAAGCTTGTGTTTGCTCTTTAGCTGTTCATGAATGAGCTTACGTATGACTTTAGCTTGAGAAAATTACTTCTACTTTTGAGTTTTGACGATACAGGAACTGCAGTCTCGCTTCTAAAAGGAAAGTTGTGTATTTATCAGTGGTTAAATGGTGAGTGTTAATTAGGGTGTATACCACTTTTGAAGCTTAGTTAGTCATCTGTCCCACTGTGATGTGGAATTTAGGCTTAAATTTTCTATGAAAGTGAAACATTTGGATTCCAAATTTCTGAAAGTGGTATTCCTCTAATTGATTAGGTGGTAAATATAGTTTGAATTTCATTTATCTAGTGAATAGCAAACTCTTTTAATATAGTTTTCCTCGCCTTCTTTTGCTGAACATGCATCAGATATTCTGAGAAGTCTTGTTTGATTTACCAGATTTTGCGTCGTATTTGATGCGGAAGTTGATAGCCAGACATGGGATTGGAGTGGGCTTCCGTCTGGCAGATATTGAAATTAACCATGTAATATTGATCCATGATCTCGCAGCCTTGCCCCGGCCATATTTTTCCAGTTGAAGGGGTTTGAACTTTGAAGATGCCGCTGACTGTTACATTTTGGATTTGTCGTTTCCATGAAAAGGTTGTGACCAAGATTTACGTTGTGAGCCCATGTACATTTGCGTATGACGTGTATTATATGTACATGGATGTCAAATTAATTTGTCCAATAATCAATATCGCACTGGTTTGTGATCATTCTTTAGTGTTCCATTGCTTTATTAGTAATCTTTTTCGCATTTTATACTTTTTTTTTACATGAAACTTCTCACTTTATAGGTATTCAATTCATAAGGTGGCTTGTTTCATTGAACGAAATTACTCTTTTTATTCTACCCTGTTTCTCCATGTCTAGACTGTAAAATTGTAGACTCACTTTTTCTAATTTTAAGGGCCAAAATTTTAGTATCTGTAAGAAAAAAAAAAAAAAAAAAAAAAATATATATATATATATATATAAATATATATATTTTGGTTCCTAGAACAAAGTTGAGGATCGCCACCAAATGCTTGGGACTCACGAAAAAGCAGTAGTTGAGAATTTACCCTACTTATGTTTGGAAGATATATATATATATATATATATATATTTTTTTTTTTTTGGCTAAATAAAGGATCTGATAGTGGTCTCGTTCGTCATTTTCTGTTTCAAAACACCAAGCAGGTAAGGTTCACACTCTCCCAAATTGACAGGGGTTCGAATATTTGATCTGTCAGTTGGTGAGATCCTTGAGTTTACCTCGTGTGTCAACTCATCTTTAAGGATCTATTTGGAAGATAAAATTAGGTCATGATAGATTCACTTTTTCAAGGACAGAATTTGGTTTGGTTTAAAGCAAACAAGCTTATCCTGAATCCTTTGGAAGCATACAAAGTTATCGAAATGCACTCTTGTGCGTAGAGGTTTCATCCAAGCAGGCCTAAAGGAAGGAGGTTATGCTACAATCAGACTCAAAAACAAGACTGGCATAGAATAAGGTGAACATGTAGCATTATATATCAGGACTCCTCTGCTTTCCGTCAACTTCCTCTGCCTCGAAGTCCAATCCAGTGATGGTCATCCGGCCGATGTTTACTGCACAAATCGAGATATTCAGTTAATGGTCAAAGAACGCATTTCTTCAAAACCATGAAATTGTTGAGGTTGGATTCCATCATAATCGTATATTCAAATGAAAAAACTAAAAAAAGAGAGATGCTTACAAAGTTAGTACAATTTCCAACTTGTAAACATACATCAAAGAGTAATGACTTTCACAAGTCCAGTACTTCACTCTAAAGCATCCAGAGACATGAGAGTGTCAAAGTTCATCAAATATCAAGTCATTTTTAGCAATTATTAGTAAAGTCAATTTGAGGATTATACCAAGAATAAAATCCCCAAGTCATGTGTTAAGCACATTCTTTTCTATAAAGAAAGACGCTCGAGTCAATTACTCTTCTTATATTTCCCAAGTCCCAAAAGGAATAACCAGCTTATCAAAAGAAAATATGAAAACAAATAACCAAAAATCTCATTTACTGTTCACCTCTAGACTTCACGAAGATAACAAAGCAAACATTTTCGATTTAGACCAGCTAAAACAAATCTGATAGATCGTATAACTTGGTTTTCCTTTGATTTTTTTTTTTTTTGGCTAGAGAGACACCTTATGCATAGTATGATCACTATTTCCATATTTCTACTAATCTCAACAAAGTGCATTTGCTAGAAACAGTTTCCAATCTGTCATAAGGCTTCCCCAAACCAGAACTTTCTATTTTTCTTTAAATTTCACACCAAATAATGGGAAATACAACAGAAGCAACTGCTTTACATACCAACAGCATCAAGGCCAGCTAATTTGGGCATGAAGTGTTTGATGTGATATTCGGCCGCTTTCTCAGCTTTCAAGGTCTCGCAGTCGAAAGAAAGCGTTATCCTGTTCTTCCCATGTTTCTCCTCAATCATACCCACGACATCCTTTTCCCAACTGACCACAAAAAGGCATTGAAAAACGTAGGATGAAAGCATGTCATGCACGTGAAATGCCTGTCTAATTAATAGTTTGTCCCCAAATAATTTCTAATGTTCAGAGTTATAAATGAGGATCCAAGATGGCTAACCCATGAGCATGATCGATGCTGCGTAACCGAGCAGCGTCATGGCCTCTACGCTCCAAAATAACATCCCGTTCTTTCTTTCTCTGTCATATTACAAAGGAAGAAAAGGGTAACTAGAAAAAGACTCATAAGAAACAATACAAGTTTAATTTGGATGGAACACAAAAGAATCAAGTGGGTGATGAACGGTTCCTACATTGTAGTCTATGATTGTGAGCTTGATCAGACGGTAATCCTCACCCCTGCTACATTCCCTTTCACATGCCAATTCTGACACACCATTTGGTTAAAAAAAAAAAAAAAAAAACAATAAAAATCAAAACCCAAGTATCTAGGGAACTAGAATCAGAATTTCATCAATTAAAAGATACCCTTTAAAACAAATAGTGAAAAACCCACGTTCCCTAAAACCCAGAGAACAACTCTGTAGTAGACCAATTATAGGAGAAACAAAAATTCTATTAACCTAACCCACTTAAGAAAATTATGCACCTTTTCTTCTAACTGGGTATTTGACACAGGAAAAAAAAGGGATTTAAAGAGCAAATATTAGGAAGTAGAACTGAGTACCAGTGGCTTGAAGGCCATAGCAAGTGGAATGGGGAAGCTGGATGAAATGGCCAGAAATGGACCCACATGGCAAAAGTGCTATTGATGCTACTCCTTCCATTACCTCCTCACCCATCCCTTCTCTTTTTCTTTTTATTCTCCTCCTTCTCAGGAACATCAAGTATCAAAACCAAATCCAAAATCGTTTATTTTAGCCATTATCGGTTTTACTAAAGAAAAAAGGGAAGGAAAAAAAAAAAAAAAAAAACCTTAGAAACAGAAAATGAAACACCAACTTTACCTGTTTACTGATTCTGTCGGTACTGTTGTTATTTTTCTTGGAATTGAGAGGGGAGAGGTTTCGCAGGTGAAACGACGAAATGGGCGGTCGTTTGATTGCTGCAAATCTGAATTCTGGAGTCATTCGTTGGTTTGTGCATTTCTCAAAAGACACAAAGAAACGACTTATCGTTTATTTTGTGACAGTTTCATGTCGTTTGACTAGAACATGATGTGCTTTTTTCTATTATGTTCTAAGACGACATTCATTAAAACTGTCAAAGTATTACTGTTGTTTTTATAATTTCAAACGGCACATATAACTTTTAGAAGCCTTTTGTCGATTAGTTTCATAAACGACGTTATTTTTGTTTTAAATTTGATACCATTGTCGAATAAAGTACCAGACACTAATCTTTCATGCATTAAAACGACATACTTTTAAAATTTGAAGATTGAAAGATCGTGGCGTTGTCCATATCAAAGACTTTCCTGGCAATTAGTTCTCAAAACCTTTTTTTTTTTTTTTTTTTTTTTTTTGTTGTCGTGTAAGTTATGAAACATCATATTTTTACCCCTTGGGGAGTTTGTTGTCGTTTTACTTAAAATACGACACCACTTTTTTAAATATTCAACAGTTATAGAACGAACTACACGTCGTTTTTCATAAAACTTTGTTAAGTTTGTGTGCATGCAGACATGTTGTCTTCCCGTAATGGAATTTCGATTGTTTGTGATAAGAATGTCATGTCGCTTCTAACTTAAAACGACAGACACTTGTTGTCATTTGTAACTATGTAACGACAGAACATAAGATATGATTAAAATTTTGTTTTTGATCGTAACTACGTAAAAAAAAAAAAAAAAAGATTAAAAAAAAAAAAAACCGCAAAATATTGGCCGCAAATTTTTGGAAAGAGTGAGCTTGTAGACCAACCGGAGATGGATTCAACTCCATGTAGTTGACCAAATCAAACCAACCTC
>JAFMPE010146375.1:0-21362 GCA_024759925.1 Ficus religiosa
AACAAATCCTAGATTGCAAAACATCTGAGATTAATCAACACAAAAATCTTGACAAAACAACCGAGATTAAATTTTTTGAAAAAAATCTGATAATTTGGGGGTTTTTTCGGTGATCAAACTTGACTTCTTCCAAGACTGAACGATTTGTAGCAAATAATTATGCGAGAAAAAAAATTCAAGTACCGGGGATTTCGTAGAGGGATTTCTGAGAAAAAAAAGTCAGTGAGGTTTCCGGGCCACGGAAGATTTTTTTGTCTTTCTGATAGAAAATTTGAAAGAAAAAAAAAAAAACAAGAACGGGTGTTATCTACTAGGCACATACGGCACGGCATGAGTCTATTGTAGACTCCGTTGCACTACCTAAGTGGGGCCCTGTGGGTCGGTTTTAGGTTGGTCTGGATGACTTAGGAATCCAAAATGGGCCTTACAAGATTTTGGTTAGTAAAGGCCTTAGAAGATTGGGTTATGGGCGTAAAAACCCAACAAACCTTTCGGCCCATCAGCTCGTTATAATTTTTATTAACTTAAAAAATATATATAAAAATTAAGATGAAAAAGTACAATTTAGTTGGAGTTGAGTTAAGATATCAAGCGAAGTATTAGAGTAGTGATACTGAGTTAGAGTTGTAAATATGGATCGGGTTAGGCGGATTCATCAATAACCTGACTCTTTAAGCCTGTGGGTGGGCGTAGCCCACATAGACACTGGAGTCAAATTGGCCCGACCCACTGTCCAAGTCGGTTTGGGCTGAGATTTTGGACACATGGGCAGACCTGGACTGTCCCATGTATAAACTTTTTAAATTAAAAAAAAAAAAACTTTTAACATATAAAAGACTAAATTTCCCAATTAAATTAATAGGTTGACTGGCCAAGCCTATAGACCACTGGGTTATTGGGCTTGGTTGGGCCGCCCTTTTCCTTCATAGTGACCTAACTTGGCCCAAATTGCCCTTTCGGCTCATATGAGCCAGGTGGCCCGTATTTTTGACACTACAATGAGATGGAACTTTATCGTAAGAAGACTTCAGACAAGTCTCCTCAAATGCTATCGTGATGCCTATAGCAGAACCTTCACTTACGAGGAAGACGGACTGACTCCTTGGAGTGCGGAAACAGGAGCATTGGTAACCGAGCATTGGGAACCTTTCTTGGAGGCATTCTTATTTAACTTGAAACTACGTTGAGAATCTGTCTCCTTATAATTATCAAGCTCTTTCCAATATCAAGGCAAAAGCAACTACATTTCTTTATTAACTATTTGAAGAGGCTAGTACAACTAAAGTAGGATCCAAGGAAGATTGGTAAATGGTTATGGTCCTCCCTAAATCAACGGTAAGACTCTCTGAAGAGTTGAGGTGACGATCATGATCTAAGCCATTATATTTATTAAAACCTTTGTATTAGCATCCAAACCCAAACTGACCATAGACGAGTTCAAGTTTTCCGTGACCTGCGACAATGAACTCTTCTCTGACTTGGAGAGGTTGGAAAAACAATTTCTTTATCTGCAAGAACCTCAATTCTCTGACTATTAATCAAGTTCGTATTAGTGGTGGATGTAGCTACTTTCACAATCATATCTTACCTTTTTTTTTTTTTTTTTTCTTTTATTATTACTATTTTCCTGTCAAAGTGGCTTCACATTTTTCTTGGACATATCCTGATTACAATTAACTATAATATTGTTATCGTGTTTTTGCCTACAATTACTAATTGAATGGCCCACAGTAGTGCGGATGACACAAAAATCAGAAAGATTTTTATAGTCAACTCATGTGAAAAAGCTATATCTATCCATTTCCTTCCACTGTCACCGAATCTATCAAATTTTTCGATGAATCAACTTCAACAAGAATACGTGTCTAATGACGAAAGTTTCCTTCCGAAGTGATAAACTTTCAACATGAATCCAAAGCCTCTCGCAATTTCGTATAAAATCTTGGAATGCAAATATGTCCATCCAATTTCATGTATACAACACAAACATGGTCATGAGTTTTTTCGTTATAAATTTGGATTAAAATCTGAAACCTACATTTTTAGTGTGATAATTCTTGGCATTAGATTTCAAACCACAGACAAAACCTGATCCCTATCAACCTAAATAAAAATAAAAAATAAAAAAAGAATATGGAAATAACCCTAATTAACAAGTGAAATAAGCACCAAGCACCTGTTCTGTTGGAACTTGGATGTCAACAATCTGGCAGCCTCTTAAAACAAATTTGGGAACTTCCCAGGTTGATCACCTTTTTGAATTGAATGATTTCTTCCAATCATGAATGTTCTGCACATATATAGTCAGTCGTTGTTGATTAACAATTTTGGACACAAATCACCTCTCCTTTCATGGTGATTTAATCTAAATCACGCATGTCCACCGGGGGACTCGTCTTTGGACCTTGAAAAAATGGCTGCATCAGAACGAATTGGAGGAGTTGCCTTAGCTTGTTTTGATAGTGAATTGTAGGAGAAGGGCCTTTCGTCAACATGCTGCATAGTTCTAGTCGCATTGGTCTACCTGAAAGCTACCAAAAAACAGGCCATCGAGGAAAGCATGAATAACTTCCTTGGAAGAAACATTGAGGATCACAAAGAGACCAGTTAAAATTTTGTTGGAATCATTGGAAGAAGATCCTAGGAAGCCCGACGGCTGCCTACGCATAACCCTAGCAGGGCATCTTGGTCGTTAGGCCAAATCAACATTATTTTCACCTAACATCGTGTGTGTTGTGAAAACTAAATTAACTGTTTCTTTAACCTATTTTCCTCCACCATCATTCATATAATATCAATTTGTTGATTTTTAATTAACGTTGGTTATTTTATTTATCTTTGTATCTTTATAATTGATGATTTAAACATTATACTAATTAATAACAGAGGAAAATTTCTTCATTTTTCTTCTTCTCTTTACTGGGTGCAATATATATATATATATAAATATAAAATATATGTTCAAGAGTGTTATAGCCTCCACTAATCTAGGCTAAGGACAGGGCAATTCACGACATATGGAAACAAAGGAATAAATGGTAAGTTTAGCAGGCTGTCAAATTCCTACAATCACTCCAAAGTATATTCTATAAACAACTCACACCAACACTCCCCCAATGATAGATCCATAAATTTCTCTTAGTGAAGGTACAAGAAAATTTTTAAAATTAATGACTTTATAAGATAAAAAGTTCAATATTAGAATAAGTTGAGTGTTATAGGATACATTTGAGGAAAAAAAAACTTTTGAGTGGAGGCACATTTAAGAAAAAAAAACTTTTTAATGAGGGAAAATTACAAAATTTTAAGAAAATATAGGCGTATAATTTAAATTTCAAAAAATTGTGACTCCCCCTCAAGAGTTGGTGCATAGATGTCTCCAATGCCCAACGTATCAAGTGAGTTATAGAAAACTTTACTAGAGGCGGCCTTTGTAAGTATGTCCGCTAGTTGATCCTCTAACTTCACAAATAGAAACTGAATAATCTTAGCATCAAGTTTTTACTTGATGCAATGACGAACCAAATGTTATTTTTAATTAAAGTTATTTAAATACATAATTCAAATTCTACGTTTGAATGCAAACATTCAATTTTAATAAACATTCAAATTCGATATAAATTCAAACGGATCAAAAGAATACTCCAATATAAATAGGAAAATCGGGAGAAAGAGTCGAATAGCATATTTGAAAAAAAAAAATAGTAAATTATAGCATAAAATTTTAAACATAATAATAAATAATATAATCAGATTTATGACCACACAATATGCAAATGTTCCTCCTCCTTCCTTCTCTCGCTCCTCTAATGTCTCTTTCTATGTTTAACCTAAAACTGTGTACATAAATCCGTTATTAAAAATTAGACTTAAATATGTAATTTATCAAAAGATCTAAGAATTTATCAGAAAATCCATGAATTTACCTGAAAAAATATATATTATATAATTTATCATATTTTAAAAAACTTATTATAAATTTCAAAAATATCTATAAAATAAGTTGTATGCTATAAATTTTTTAAGAAACATCAGCACGTCGCGGCAGGCTTGTACATGCTAGTAATTATTTAGCAATTTAAAACAGTACAAATCCAAAGAATCGGCCAAAAAAAAAAAAAAAAAAGCTCCAGGTAAATAGGTATATAAGTGTATTGACTACGTGCTTGCTTATTTTTAGTCTTATTTATTGACAACGCCACGACCCTCCCCCTAAAGTTGCATGATTAATATAGAGGTCCTGATTCTTTGGTCCCTTGTGTGACCGCAATGACATAGTTGTTTTCATTATTAATGGCATTGTTGTTACGTCCAGACAAAAGAATCCCATGGATTTCCAAGCGTTCATACTGCCTGGTTCAAAATCCTGAGCTCATGCCACTTTCCTGATAGAGACAATTGCTTCTCTCCATGTTATACTATCTATACATTATTAAGAAATGTCAATCCATTGTACCGGTTCGTTCTTTGGACCAAAATAGTCTTTCCTTCTTTATTTTTATTTTTTTTTTATTTTTTTGTCCTTCAATTCTTTATTTTTATTTTTATTTTTTTATTTTTCACCGTAAAAATTATTTATTTTTTCATTTTGGTCCCTTTTAAATAAGTTTTTTCTTTTTTAGTTCTTCATTTCTTTTTTTTTTTCATTTTTGCCCAAAAATTATCCAATTTTCATTTTAGTCCCTTTAATTGGTTTTTTTTTTTTTTTCATTTTAGTCCTTTTTAAAATTTTTTATTATTTCTTGAATTTTTTCTTTTACACTTTTGCTATTAATTTGCTTTGTTTGTCTATCCCTTCTACATCTATAGCTATATATAGAAAGGAAAAAAAAAATTACTGTTGAAGCATTTTTTTTTTTAATTTAGTCCTTTTTTGTATTCATCAATTTTTTTTTTTTTTTGTTTTTAGTCTTTTTAGTTTGTTTTTTAATGTCTCTCTTTTTTTCTTTTTAGGTCCTTTGTTATTTTTTTTTTAATTTTGTGGGTTTACTTTTTTATCTTGTTATTTTAATTTTTTCTATGTATAAAAATTTTCTCAAATATGTCCAACATACACGTAGCACATAGAAAGTTGAAAAAAAGCTACTGTAGTTCTCCAAAACGAAAATTTTTTTTAATCCTTCAGTTTTCTTTCTTTTTTTTTTTCTTTTTTCTTTTTTCCTTTGGCCCAATTTTTTATTTTTTCATTTTAGTGCTTTTTTTGTTTTTTTGTTTTGTTTTTTTGTTTTTTTCTTTTTGCCCAAATTTTTTTTTATTTTAGTCCTTTTATCTTTTTGATCTTTTTTCAATATGCCTCCTTTTTTTTTTTTTTTTTAATGTTTTGGGTACTTTGTTGATTTTTTTTTGTTTCTTGTGTCTATTTTTTATGTATATGCTTTTTCTTATTTAGATAAATTTTCTCAAATATGTTTAATTATGTGCATCACACATGCTTTTAAACTAATATATATGTGTATACACACACGCACATAAAAATTATAAGTACCGTTATTTTTTTAGATTTACCGGCTTTTAATAAAATTACCTCTTGAATTTCTAATTTGACAATGGATTTTATTTAATCAAACTTCCAATTTAAATTGATGGCCAAAAGTCCAGGTAAGTTAAATTTGAGGACGAAAAATCACAGATACTTAATTAAAATTTTTAAATCGAATTGAAGCTCTAATTTACTATGAACTTGATGCCATGCATTATACACTTATGTAATAATATTATAAGTAGCGATCACCCCTTCTAATTTTATTTTACTATAATTACATTATTGACTTATCAACTTTATAAACAATGAGTGCAAGACGTTTTGGATATAAACTAGATATAAAGTCACTACTACAATTTACCTCTTTAGCAACGATGTTATTGGCAATCATCGCTAATAAATGATAATTTCGGACGAGATATCATCGTTAAAACTATTAGTCTTTTTTTTTTTTTTTAAATTATCATTGCAATTAGTTATTGCAATGACTTGTCGTCGCTTAAAACAATTAATTTGCGACAAAATTGTCATCATGACAAGAAAAAATAATATCTTCCATATTTGTTACGACATCAACATTGTAAATAACCATTTGTGCACCAAATAATGAATGGGGGAAGTTGTTTTGCGCCAATAGATGCTATTTGTGATGATAATATCATCACAAATAATTTTGTGCATTACAGTTGGCAACAACTATGAATTAATTTATTGGGAATCTATTTGCGATGATTATGTTGTTGCAAATACTTAAAAAATTCAATTTATTTGTGAAAAAAGGTGGTTTCCAAAATATTATTTGTGACGACATGTGAAAATTTTCGTCCCCTAGAATGCTTCGGGAATCTTCCCAAATTTAACGCGATTTAAAAAAAACTTGAAAATTTTGAAAGTATTTGTGGCGACCTGTTGTCACAAATACTTGAGCATCGAGAAGCTTCTTAATGAATTCTATGAAGACAACATCGTTTTAGAGGTTATTTGCGATTACAAGTAAGGTTATTAGAGACGACGTGTCGTTGCAAATAAAAATGGGTTTAACCCAGATCATACAGCCTTCTTAACCCAGATCATACAGTCTTCTTCTTCATTTTTTTCTTTCTCCCCCTCCTATTATCTCCCTCTCCTTCTCCAATACTCTCCCTCTCCCTCTCTGATTATCTCCCTCTTTCCCACATTCTGCCCTAAAAAACTTTGAATCTCTCCGTCCCCCTCTCTCCCTCTCGGGTTTCGACCCCCCTCCATGGGAAAAAAATGCCTTTGTCGCCACCGTTCCTTTGCTGTTGAGCCACCTTTCCGACATTGTTAAGCCCGCCTAGCCTTCCCCTTTCACCGCTAACTCTAACCCCCGTTCTTATGGGTTTGGTTTTTGTAAGTTGTTGTTGTTGTTTGTTTGTTTTTTTTTTTTTTTTTTTTGGTATTTTGGTTGATTGTTTTTGGTTTATGATAATGATTGTTGAGGTCAAAATTTGCACCTCATCTTTCACCATCCACTTGTCAACTTGGATTGCCCAAAGATCAAGGATTAGCCCAAAAACGACCTTGAAGACTTCATCAGCTCGACTCCCAAGTTGATGGATATCGACCTCCAGTCGATTGGCATCACTTCTCGGTCAATCAGAGTGCATGAATCAGCTCGAAGACAACTTAGATTAACTCAAGACTAAATTAACCCGAGAGTTTGTCAAGTTAAGCCGAAGGTCAGCAACTCAAGAAATCGACTCGGCGAATCGACCCGAGCACCTATCTGAGGTCAATGCATAGAAAGATCAGGAAATTTCCTTATTCATCCCTACGCAAGAATCGCACCAAGATCAGTCCTAATCAAGTCAAGAATCGGTTAAGAAGGTTACTTCCCCTTTTCAGAAAAGCTCTGCAAATAAGGAAAGTCAGTCTAGATTAAGAAGAAGCAACTTCCATTCACCAAATACAGCATGTTCAGCACAAAATGGATAACAATCACCATCTATAAATATAGGGCATCATCATACACCCAAAAGATCCAGTTCTCATTTTATAAGATCCAATCTCATATTCAAAGTCATTCCTTCTTCACGAGAATCACACCCAAAGAAGATATTTTCGCCCAAGACATAAGAGAAACAACTGGAGATCCTCCTAGTTCACCAGACATCATCTTTGACCACATTGAGATTATCCCATAAGAGGCCAACTTATCTCAGAATCATCCCGGAACTCCCATAATTCCCAGAACTCCCGGATCTTCACCCAATTCTCTTTACTCGCTGCTATCTCAATCTATTTCCTACAATCCCCTTCTTTTTTCCTCCTATGCTTATTGCTACAACATTCACTAGACTTTTTTTTTTATCAACTACAGTGGAACCCCCAGAACCACCATAGAGGACTAGCTCTTATATTGAGAGTGAACCTTTATAAATCTCTTGTGGTCTTTGTCTCATTTACATTACTTTACTATTATTTTGTACCTAACATGCTCTGTTAACTCAACACGCTCTTAGTCGGCTCAACAATACAGCCATAGGCCCAAACCCGACTCGATTTGATTCGATTATAGATTTTACCCTCTATAGTTTGGAGCCCACCGTAAGGCCTATGGCTGATATTGTGAACATCGACAACACGGCAACCACTACCACTATGACTGAGACAATGCTACTCCTGTTGACTCGAAAAGAGAGGTAGAAGCATCCTAACAACCTAGATGTCATTCTACTGCAGGTATAGGACACCATCAAGCAAACACGAGGCAGCAGCAAGATGCGATCGATTGAAGGATCGCCGAGTTGATGGCAGAGAACGATGAGCTTTAAAGTTGATTTAGTGAATCCACCATCTTCAACACTATGTTACCATTCATCGCTGCTACCTTTGGAAGTTCCACGCAACCCAACTCAGTTGACATGAGTTTCTTCCTGAGTGACTTTCTGCCGACTGGCTTTCAGCCGAGCACAGCATTCACGCCATACAATCCGCTCCATTCGATGCCATCACTTTATTTAGTGATGATGCCATAAGATAGCCTTTACGGTCAAACAATTCAACCAGGTTGACTACTTGCGGCTCGATTCCTTCCATCCCAGTCACCACGATTGGAGTCTCAATCCCTACATTGCCGACTTCCACAGCCCCTTTAGGCGCGGTGCAACCATAGCCACTACTTGGAACTCTACCAATTGAAGCATTCAACATGTAACAAACCATCGCCAACATGGTAAGTAATCAAGTTAAGACCATGGAAAGGCATGTGTTCCAAGCTATCGGACACCCCGCAACATATGAAGACTTGTTGGAGGACATGGAGCTACCACCTTTTACTCAAGCGATTGCGACACCATGTTGCCAGTCAAGTTACACACGCCAACTTTATTCAAGTTTGAGGGAACGCACTACACTAACAGAAGTACCACACCTAGTGTTAACCCAATAAAGCACAACATTACTCGAGTCAATTCATATATCCTTCTATTATTTTACCTTTTGCAGTCTTTATTTATGCTATTTTCATTCTAACATTTCAAGCTTTTCAGTTTTCTCTTAGTAATCTACGCAAATATACATAGGATTGTAACAATTGACCTACATCCGACTTGATCCCTAACCATGGGTATGTAGGCAATCCGTGATCTAAACGGGTGCAACCACTTATCACTAAAAATCCTATGTTGCCCATCTAACTTTGTTTTGTAGCAAAGATGAGTCGATTGCCTCATGAGTCTAGCCAACACACATTGTTCAGTCGATATAGCCTCTAGTTGACTTCAACATATTACAAGCTTTTTTTGACTCAACAATCAGGAAAGGTGAGGCACATTGATTCCCAAGTCAACCACTTTACTCCCTAATCGATTACAACTTGCCACAACAACTGCAACAACTTCCCGCATACGTTTCAGTCAACCATAACATTGCATGCCGGGCACTATCCTCAACATGATGCAATCTCTCACACTTTTAAAGATCCCATCACGAGTCCATCCCAACGAGTTCAACATCACTCAGATTGACTCAGGTTTGATCCTTTCAGTTTCAGTCGCTATGGCTAGCAACTCAACACCAACTCTACAACCAGCTATGACTCCGACATATGGTGCTTCCATGACAACGTTTAACCATCTCTAACACTAGACAATGCCAATAACATGGGTTCCTTACAACCCATCATGACAAACACAACGAGTCTACTCAGGTCGACTCGACTTCAGTTAACTCCACAGCTAATGAGTTCTCCAGTCACTGCAATCAGCATGATTCTACAAAGATCAAATCAGTCGATTTTCCAGTAGTCGACTCCAACTCATACAAGACTCAATGAGGATTATGGCAACTCCCCTGCTTTCGGTTGTCTTTATCCTATTATTGTTTAATCATGTTATCATCTATTCTAGTTTGATGATTGCTTTTTGAATGTATTAATTTCTAGCACGTAGAGAAATCTTATTGGGAGGCAATGCCATTACGAGGCCTAAATTGATTTCTATTTCCATGCTTATAGAGAGAAAGTCCAACAATAGAATATAAAACAACGCCTTGTCAAGATATCATACTCTCGCCCAACGAGCTCACCGAAATGACCCCTCATCAGGAGTCAACTTGGGCTGCCAACGAGTCAAATCGACTCCTTTCTAGGCAATCAATTTATTCCCTTTGAAGCTCACAAGCATTCTCTACGAGACAGGTCAGTTTCAGCTCTCGGAAGCTTCAAATCGACTCAACAAAGATGACAACTCATCATTCTCCAGTTGCTCCATCCAATCTCTATTTAATTATGTCACGACTTTTTATCTAGTTCGGTGACTTGTTATCAAATGTTTCAAATTTTCAGCAAGCTTAAGGAATCTCCTTAGAGTCGAATCTACCAACAATAATACAATCTACCAATCAACTATATCGGGATACATGCATCCCTGAGTCGCACAAATCAGCATGCTCAAAACCCAAATTGGAAGACTTCTGTGACAAGTCTGGCCTTGGAGTTTGTACTACATATGGAGCGAATCAATCAATGACAATTGCTACTACATAACTTCTTACATCGACTTCCAAGTCGATTAATCTCACTACAGTCAATTGATCACATCGACTCGATCAGTCACATAAGCACCCGGGTCGATCAGCGACATTGACTTCTTGAGGTATTCAACCACATCGATTCCTAAGTCGATTAGTCACGTCAACTCCAACATCTATCAAGACATCAATTCACGAGTCAATACATCACATGAAGACCTACAAGATCAATTCATCCTACGTTGATTCCTCCAAAGATTAATTGCTTTCACTTCAAGCTAATCGATTATCCAACAATCGATTCCCCAATTAATGAGAACTTTATGCGACCCAAGTCAACATCACACTACAGGATGTGTTTTTCCATCTTGTTTTCATAACATCTTGAGATTCTTTATCGAATATTGATTTTTTTTTTTCACATGTCATTACTTTCAACAACAATCTCCTCTAATGGGATTGACACCACGACACCCTATAAGATGTCTACTACAGATTCAAGTCGCTACGACAATGAAATCTTATAGTCATTGCAACACGACTCTTTATGCATCAGCTTTTATAGCAACCACTTCACCTAACAACTGGTCCCTCCAAGATCGAGTCAACTCGATCAACTTCTCTCGAGTCGACTCCCTAACAGTTAAACATGACTAGCGAGCAGATGACGACCAACTAATCAATCATGGCACTCTATATCTTGTGCTATTGTAGCCATCTCAGTGTCCATTACACCCAAAAGTCCATTGTGACTCAAGTTAAGTCAACACACCACTCGAACGTCATAGCCTTGAGTCGACTTCAACATGCCACAAGTTCCAATCGACTCGCCAATCAGGCATGTGATCTATTTAAGTTATTCCTTTTATTAATAATCTCTCTATTTCAAGAAATCACTTAAAGCCTCCAATCACGGAGTAAGAAGCCTACAATTATGGAACAAAAGCCTCTAGTCACAGAGTGAAAAGCCTCCAATCACAGAGCAAAAGCCTCCAATTACAGAGCAAGACCCTCATTCACGGAGATGAGTGAGAGAGAGATGTAAGACATATCACACCACGATATAGAAAGTTTGGATGATAGGTGCCCAAATCACTAGAGCCCATAAAATTGCCACAGGGCTGCGCTCTCACGAGTCTACCTTCACTCATGACCACCCACAACACACGGCGTAACAGTGTGAGGAATGATTAACCTCACTAGTATGGCGTCTAGGTCAGGCACGACAACCCGTGAGTTGATTTAACGACAGCCACACTCTTTGTGTCTCATGTTCCCGCACAAAGTATCTATGTGACTTGTCAATGTCAAAGGAATACCCACTACTCAATATGGAAGCCCCGACTCAGGTTAAAGGCCTTACGCCGAGTAGACCCCTCACCTAACGAGGTATATGTATCTCCAGATCGAAGTCGGTAATCACTTCGCTACCGACCTTACAAGTCAATGTCGGCACCATGTCGATGCCAACCCCGAGTTAATGCCGACTCAAGAGTCAACGAGTGGTCAACGTAGTCACTCCGGTCGAACCATCCAAACATCCTATCTCTCTTGCGAGCCCCGATTCTCTAAGTTCCTCCTAATTTAAAATTATAGGGTGGGGGCATAAGGAAGACGACAGGAGCAGTTGAGGTCGATGACTATGTACTCGCTTATTCAAGCAGTCTCATTCCTTCAAGTTCTTGCTCGATTCCTAAAAAAGTAGGACAATAACTAAGGGAAGAATAAGTTACAGGATAGTTGGGTGTCCTATCATCCTATATGTTCCCATCAATCGACCAAACATTCAACACTACGGTCGAATAGTCAATCACGACTCACCACAATCATGTCCACACAGTCAATCACAACTTGCCATTCAACCTGCTCATGCAAACATCAAGTACAAAAGCATATACATAACATGCTATCATATATTATTCTATTGCAAATTCCATATATGTAGGAATCAATTCAAAAGGTGACCGAAACGTACCAAGAATACAAGTCATAGCTCGAGTCAATCTCCAACTATCTACAACTCACACAACAAGTTCACTTGATTGCAGCAAGTCCTTACCTTGAACACTCTACATATCAAGAATCAATACAGCTTTCATACAACTGCCTAATCATCGGCTACACATATGCATCTCGACGACTATAAGGTAAAACCCGTGGATTACGGTACCTAGTCCAAACTTATTCAAGTAGAAGTGACACTCAAAGTCTTTCCTAAAATTCAAGCATTTTGACAAGGAATTAAGGAGGAAAAAGACAAGCATGGCTAATCATTGGCATATTAACACATTGCACAAGTTGAATTAATGACTCGTAACTCGTTAGTCAAGTCAATGGTGCACATCGACTCCCGCATTGATCACCAGCATTCTCTAGTCAGCCAACCACTCATGACTTTTCAGTTACATTTATCAACTACATTACATCAACTCCTATGTCGATTAGTTATTTTCTCGAGTCAACCATCGACTCATGACTCCTTAGTCAAGTCGATCAGATGCATCAACCCACAAGTCTTTCTTTGACTCTTGCATCGATCAGCTACTTTCTCGAGTCAATCAGTTACTCATTACTCTTCAGTCGAGACGATCCATTACATTGACCCACATGTCAATCTACTACATCGACTTCCACGTCAATTAGTTAGTCTCTCGAGTCAGCCAACGACTCATGACTCTTTAGTCACATCGACTCTTGCGTCGGTTAGCTACTCTCTCGAGTCAATCATCAACTCATGACTCTTTAGTCACATCGACTTCCGTATTGATCAATCACATCAACCCATGAGTCGATCAATCACAGTGACCTACGCTTTTAACAGCTATACTTTCGATTCGATGAGCTAATTTCGACTCTCAAATCAATTATCCACATCGATTCATCAGTTGATTGAACCGCATAAACCCATCAATCGATTGGCTGCATTGACTCCAAAGTTAATCCATCACATCAACTTCTAAAATGATCTCTCAAGTCGAATCAGCGACTCTAAATATACAGTCTATCCATGTAGACTCATGAAGATACATATAGTCAACTCAAAACACCTTAAAATAAAGAAACTTCAAGCACACTTGGAAGCAAGTCAATGAAAGCAAGAAGCATTCAAACATTCGGGTTACACACTCAACAACCCGAGATCAACACAAGCAACAAGATGAATGATTAACCCGACACCAACAAAAGCACAAAAAGGATAATTGAGTCATTCTTCGTTGACTTTTACAACTACTTCTTCAAGTAATTCATTCAAGTTCAAGACACGCAATAGTAGTCTCTCCCATCGACTCTATTGGCTCCTCAGCAGCTTCAAGATCGAGACACATCTTCTTCAGCTATAATCGGCCACTCGACAGCCCTATGGAGAATTATCTATGCCTTCCACTTCAGTTCACCATCCATATCATAAAGTCTTTTGCTCATCCCTTTTCTTAGAAAAGGAATTGTTCATCCTTTTCAAGTCGAAGACACAAACATGAAGAAACACCTTTACACAAAGTCAACCACCGCTTCTCTCGAGGGCTATTGGTTTCCATGCCTAACTTGGGGGCTTAAAATTTAACTTTTTCCAAGTGTTACACTCAGTCTTCATCCTCTTGACATCATCGTCACTCAGCATAGAGGAAATACAAAACACCAAGAAGTCAGGACCAATGAGCTTGTGATCACAAGCCATCAAGCTGCCCAATTACATTTCATTGGCTTACTTTGAAGAACCCTTCTATTAAAGGGAAAACTTCTATCAAGTCCTCACAACCTTGACAGTGATCAAATCCATCATCAAGTCAATTCGCATCAAAAGAAAACTAACAATGATAAGGTAATCATGAAATTTGAGGAGCAATTATCCTTCACCTCCTCTTGCAAAGCAATTACATCCAACAAATTGCTCACTTACAACACTCGAGAAAAAAAAGCCAATTTAAGCTCAACCAATCTCCAATTGACTCAAGCTTCATGGCTCACTCACCAAACATCAGTTTCATGTCCATCAGGGATATGCTCACCCTTCGGGACGACACTACAACTGATTCCAACCAATGTTTATCTTCTAACCAATCACATTGACTCCTTGCACAACGAGTCAATAACACTTCAACCAAATGAATTATAGGCTCAACGACATCAGAAATTGGGGGCTCATTCGAACAACGCTGCCAGCCGATCTATCCTCATTGATTCGATCTCAACACAGATCCTCGATGATCATCATTCCAACTTAATCAACATAAACTAGTATGGTAAGTTTCTATACATAATCCAAGTTAGTTTTCACTAACAATCTCACTAACAATCTCTGGCTTTTCAGGAATTCTATAGGAAAACGAGGATATCTATTCTCAACTACTCAACATCAAGCAAAACGGTCTGGAAATAGACATCCCAACAACCATGACTACTTTGACTTCAGTGAAATCAGATGCAATCAAGTTAGGCTATGATCTTAAAAGCAAACATCAGCTCCATCTCTCAACTGCCACTTCAACGATTTCAAGATTAGCACGTGACATATTACATGGCTCAATCAGTCTGACTCAGTGACAATGCTGAGCAATAATTGCTTAGATCTCACTTTAGATCATTGGACAATAGAAACCTTTGAAGACAACAATTCACGATTTCATAGAGTACTGACTTTAAACCAGAACAGTTGATCAAGTTGACGAATGACTTGACAAGACACTCATATAGCTGATTTCCATCGACTAAGGAGTGGGGGGGCTTACTGCTGAGGTCAAAATTTGCACCTAATCTTTCACCGTTTATGTGTCAACTCGGATCACTTGAAGATCAAGGATTAGCCAGAAACTGACCCAGAACACTTCATTAGCTAATAAGGAAGCTCGACCCCCAAGTTGAAGAACAATGACCTCTAGTTGATTGACATCACTTCTAGGTTAATTAGGGTGCATGAATCAACTCGAAGATAACTCGGATATGCTCGAGACCAGATCAACTCGAGAGCTTGTCAGGTTGAGCCAAAGGCCAGCAACTCAAAAAATCAACTCGACAAGTCAACCTAAGTACCTATCCAAGGTCAATGCATAGAAAGTTTAGGAAACTTCCGTATTCATCCTTGCACAAGAATCACACTAAGATCAGTCCTAATCAAGTCAAGAATTAGTCAAGAAGGCTACTTTCCCCTTCCGAAAAAGCTCTCCAAATAAGAAAAGTCAACCTAGATCAAGAAGAGGCAACTTCCACTCACCAAATACAGCATGTTCGTCACCAAAACAAACAAAAATCACCATGTATAAATGTAGGGCATCATCATAAGCCCAAAGGATCCAATTCTCATCTCATACAATCCAATCTAATATTCAAGATCATTCCATCTTCATGAGAATCACACCCAAAGAAGAGATTTTCGACCAAGGCATAAGAGAAATCATTGGAAATCTTCCTAGTTCATCAGACATCATCTCTGACCACATCAAGATTATCCCACAAGAGGCTGAATCATCTCGGAATTCCTGTAATTCCTAGAATTCCCACATCTTAACCCGATTCTCTCTACTCCGTGCTATCTCTCTCTATTTCCTACCATCCCCTTCTATTTTCCTCCCATTCTTATTGCTATGGAATTCACTGTACTTTTTTTTTTTATCAACTACAGTGAAACCCCTAGAGCCGCCACAGAGGACTAGCTCTCACATTGAAATTGAACCTCTATAAATCTCTCGTGTTATTTGTCTCATTTACTTTACTTTATTTTTATTTTGCAACTAACATGCTCGATTAACTCAACAGTGCTTAGTCGACTCAACAATACAGCCATAGGCCTCAATCCGACTTGATTCGATTCGACTGTAGATTTTATCATTTACAATGATGATGATGATATGGTATTGTGGTTTTTTTTTTATATTGATTTTTTTTTGATGGAATGATGTTGTTGATGATGTGGTTTTTCATTTTTTTTGTTTTGTTTTTTTGTTTAATCTTGAAATGTTTTTTTAAGGGTTTAAAAATTTAATATAAGTAGAAAATTATTGAAATTATTTTATTCATTTTAACTAAATTTAATTAAAAAATAAAATATTTAAAATAATACATAAGTATAAAATGTTTAAAAAATAAAAAATAATTTTAGAAATATATAGAAAAAAATTCCTTAATACATCGAAAAAAATGTTTAAAAAATGTTGAAAATTTTTTTTTCAAAAAATTGAAAAAAAAATTTAAAAATTAAAAATAGATATAACCAACAATTATATAATTTAAAAAATAATTAAAAACATTCGGAAATGTTTAAGAAATTAATAATAATTAATAAATTAATAATAAATAAGATATTAATAATAATTAATATAATAATAATAATTAATAAATTTAATAAAATAGTAATAATAATTTATTAATATAAATTAGTAAATTAATAATAATTAATGAAATAATAATTAAGAATTAATTAAAATTAAGATATTAATAATAAATAATAATTTAATATTAATTAAGAAAATAATAATAATTAATACAAAGTCGTAAGACTTCATAAATATTTCAGAATTTCAAATATGTTTTGATATATGGTTATACAGTCACAAAAATAGTGTACACGAGTACGGGTTTGTTTTCATTTTGCATATGCATTCAAAAATGACGAGCTAGGTGATGAAACTTTATATGAGTATGTTGAAGAAGAGATCACTGAGTCTGAAGAGGATGATGACTTAGATATCAACGATGAAATTGAAGACATCAATAGTGAGGATGAATAAATAATATATGTACTAAAATTTCAATTTGTTATATGTTTCTATCATTTATCAAAATCATGCATTTAGTACGTTGTTTAATATTGGATTAATTTAATTGTTTATGCTATTTTGATAATAGGACATCGATGTCTGGACCAGTTGCTACATGTACTGGATATGCATAAGGGACTGAGCCTCCTTGTGACCCCACGAGACTGCCAACACCATACGCGCCATGTATGTACCTTAGGATCGTTAATTTTTCTGCTTAAAAATTAATGGAATTTTGTCTAATCATGAATATTGTTGTTACTTGTAACTGCAGTAGCCCCTATACATAAAGGTAGGGGAAAAGCCAAGTTGCTTGATGTTGCAAGGAAGATGGTGACTGAGGGGAAGTTAAATGTCGAATTCAACCATTTCAGTCGGACGTGGAAGGCCATTGGAGATAATGGCCCATGGTATGACAGTGCGATTTGGGGTCCATACTAGGGACGCATTTAAGCCCTTCCATGATAATTGGAAGCAAGTGGATGCCAATTTAAAGAATCTCATTTAGGAGCAGATGATAGTAGTAATTTCTGAATATTGTAATTAAAGAATTAAATTTTTAAACAAATGAAAATGCGCTGACACTATTGTTACATGATTGATTTAACTTTGACTTGGATGCGAATGGTAGATTGATCCGGTTTATCATCGACTGCGATTTGGCAAAGTGCTACAAAGACTAAAAGAACGACCTCCATAACTGCTTCAAAGAGCTTGGAGGTGCTGACAATAAGGAGTATGTCACAGCTTACCCCGCCTGAGGTCCTCAGAAACAAACAACCTTGGGGCCATTATCGTGACAGGTTTGTGTCCGACAAGTTTAAAGTTAGAAACAGTTATTAAATTTTTTATGATTTGAGATTTATAATTTCATATAATCAAACATGATAAACTTGTAATTGTCTATTTGTAGAAAAGAACTTGCATGGAAGAAGCTCATATGCATACCACCACAATAAGAAGGTGAGACTTTTACATAAGTGTTTTTTCTACATTTAATTATGTTAATGAACTACATATGTTCTAACGAAATCGATTTGTTGAACAGTCAAATACATAGACCTAGTAGTTGTAATCGATCGATAACTAGGGTGACATGTGTCGTCACGGGCCAAACTAGGTTAACGCCTAAGCTAAGCAAACACTTGTAAGTAATTATGTTTCTTACTTTTACTTATTCAAATTAGCATTGTATTAACAAATCAATCTGTTTTTCTAACATGTTTGTTGAACAAATAGTGCATAATATGATGGAGAGTGACGAAGCAACTTAGATGTCACAGTTAACTTCCAGTTCATCTTTATCTGTAGTTCAGGAGGACGCCATTCTTCAGCGGGTCCTAGGTATGCATTGAGGGCATATGACAAGAGTAGGCCCCACACTTTCGTGGAGGACCATCCCAGGTGCTTCTTCATCCTTGGGATCCTGGTTTAAGTGCTTGTCGTCGACACAACTTACGCTGGAGTATCAATCCTGGATTAATCGTGTGCACATCAATCACAAGAACATGTACACAAACTAGATGGTCATGCAACAAGTGATATCCAAGTTATTATCCAACCTCATATTCGCGCCTGTTGTTCCTCCTGACGACCTTGTCCCTTCACGTCCCTCGATGAATCCCCTAACCCGCAGGCCAATTATAATGCCGCTAACGATGACGATGAGGTTGCAAATTTAGGTGATTAGATGTTTGATTTTTCCATTATCATGTTTAACTATTAAAGACATATCTAACATTGTATTTATGAATTTTATATTTTATCATGGGAAATTTTTTTATTAGTAACTTCATTTGCAATATGGATACTAAAATTAATCTGCATTTTATTTTTCATTGATATTTTATTTATTTATTATATTATATTATTTAAAAATTCAAAAAAATAATAATTATGTGCACATTTGCGACGACATTATGTTGTCACAAAAACAAAAGAGACAAGGAGCATTTGGGATGACAAATTTTCAATTTTTCGTCGTAAATACGCTATGACATGTCAGCCAATAATGACGTATTATTGAAGACAAATTTTAAACTACTCGTCACAAATAATCATATGCCATGTCATTTTTTACGGAATTGGCCGTCTTAATTGAGATAACCTTTTTAGCGACAACTGCTGTCGCAATTGTATAAGTGACGGCTCATTGTCGTCGCTAATAAAGCTTTTGCGATCAAGTTTTAGTGACGATTTATTTGCAACGATATTTCATCGCAAGAGCGTTATTTGCGACAACATTTCATCATCGCTAATAGTGTTGTTTGTTGTAGTGAGTGTTTCTAACAAATCAGTCTTCGACGTTTGTGTATATATCGGTTGGTTTATTGCTGGGGATAAGCCTACCTCTGAAAGAAGCAAAAAGAAAAGTACTAGTATTTTAGATAATAATTGATGATTGGTTTTAAGAACAAAATTAAACAAAAACTCAAATTTTAGTAACATAGTTGATGGCTATTTTCTAGGTTTTATTGTGTATCTTTAAGAACTTTTTTTTTTTTTTTTACTCTTTACTTAAACATGTCGCAGAAGGAAAATATGAGACTCGGGAATAGCTAGTAACTTATTTTCTTCATTTTTTCACATGAAAACATGGAAACCAAAAACTCATATAAGGTTGAAATACTAGATGGTCCCGTTGGAGTTTTAAACATAAATACTTGTTTTCTACCAGCTTAGTACTCAATGTAGAGTGTTTGAAATCAAGCCTCCATATATCACTATAGTTAGCACATTTAGCAGGGTTGAGGTAATACATTACTCGTTGAGGAGTAGGGTCCAGTACTTGTACGGTCTTTAATAAACATTCATATTAGCTTCTGAGAAGTCCTTTTAATAATGCCTAGTAAAAGTATGTGAACGCTGATCTTCCCTTCTCGGACTTTTAGTATAACAAAAGATAAAAAATGATAAAAAAAATATTAAAAAAAAATAAAACTTTTCCGTGAGTTATGTGATTGGATTTTTATTTAGTGTGATTTAACGTCGACCCTAGCTAGCTAACTATTTTGCCTAACTCGTGGAATGGAGTTGAAAAGCAAAAAGTTGGTTAATGATTAATTAAGCGACGAATCATTTCTTAATCATCTAGGTTTCTTGTTACTTTTTCGATTTTGAAGTTCCTTATACGGCTTCTAGTTTTTCTCCTTCATGAACATCATATGGAAGTTCAAATTCATATTCCATTGTCGTCTTTGATTTTCCCTCTTGCTTTCAAAAGTCGACTTTAATACATTTCAAAACAAAGAAAAGAAATCAACTTTAATTTTCCCGGTTCTTCATAATGAACAGAAAAGGGAAGAAAGTTAAAGGGTAAAAGAAAAGCAGTGAGAGAGCTGATGTCCCAAATTTGTTATGAAGGTCCTTTATTTATTTTTTCTTTCTTTCTTTCTTTCTCTTTCTCTTTTTTTTTTTTTTTTTTCCCCTCCTTTTAGAAAAGATTGTCGAGGTCTTTTTGGCAACTTCATTCTACTTCAAACAATTTTTCTTGCTTTTCATGTTCATATGTCAAGTTTGTTAATTTTGCATAGGGCTGATAACCAATGATCATATCCCTCTTTTTGTTTTTTGTTTTTTTTTGTTTTGTTTTTTTTTGTTTTGTTTTGTTTTTTTGTTTTTGTTTTTCTCTGATTTTTCTTTTCTTCTTTGATACTCTATAGATCACCATTAAGTTACCTAATAAGTAATCTTAGGTCATTTAACTAGTACACATTTTATTTCACCACTTAAAAGGGGACGTGATATATTATGATACGGATATACTTGCATGTGTATTATGAATATTTCATAATATAAAGTTATATAGTCAAATAGGTAAACTACTAAACTAGTATGAAATGAATATAGAAAAATGTACATTAGGAATACAACTTTATTTATATACATACAAAGTGAACATGGATAGTAGTAAATACACTTGCACTCTATGTGTTTGCTTACTATATTAACTTTTGTTATGTTTCGTTTAGGGTACTCAATTATGAATATTCACTAGTACAAAATGTGGATACCACGACGGTTTTTAACTGTCGTGGTAACATTTCCACGACGGTTTTTTAACCGTCGTGGAATCCACAGTCGTGGAATCTTTTCAGATTCCACGACGGTTTTTTATCCGTCGTGGAATAGACAAA
>JAFMPE010146485.1:0-10005 GCA_024759925.1 Ficus religiosa
TTCTTCTTCTTCTTCTTCTTCTTCTTCTTCTTTTTGTTTTGTTTTGTTTTTCTTTCCTTTTTCTTTCCTTTTTTTTTTTTTGTTTTTTTGTTTTTTGTTTTTTGTTTTTTGTATGATAGCACGAACGACGAACTTCAATTAAATTAAGATTTTGTCCCACAAAGTCTATGCTGGTGCTGTCTGATTTGTCTAAGCTGATTCTAGCAAAATAAGCTAGTGCGATTAGATATTTTTCTCAGAAAAGTGCTATAATAGTCTATGAATTATATAGTAGTAAATCATTATAGACACACACACCACACACACACACACATAATTGCTTGACTTGATGTTTTTGTCGTATACGTGCATATTTCATATGGTGTATTGGAGAATAAGTGCAAAAGACCTATGCAACAATAACCATAAATATCAATTATTTAAAAAGCAGTAAAACCGCAAAACCTTCATTAAATTTAATTATCTTCAACAAATACTTAAAATAATTTAAGTAAAAATATCTCGATCCCTACAAAAAGTGATTGCCTTTTCAAATGAGAGGAAGGACACTTTTTCCACTTTTTTTGTTTTTTTTTTTAAATAAAGAATTCTAATTACTGGTGTCTTTTCTGCAATATCCAGACTTTTTTTTTATTTTTTATTTTTATTTTAAGATCTAGAGATAAATAGCACCTACACGGCAAGCGGTGGTTGAGATTATTGCGTCAGAAGTAGTTTTTTTTTGTTTTTTTGTTTTTTTGTTTTTGTTTTTGTTTTAAATAACAACAGACTACCAATACGATGATGATGATGATGATGATGATGATGATGATGATGATGATGATGATGATGATGATGAACAATAAAACTACTTGGTTTTTAATTAGTCCATTAACTCCAATCATATCTAATTAGAAAATATTAGTGAAAATCTAAATGTTAAAAAAAAAAGTCTTAGTAATATGTTCATATCAAGCCCATAAGAACTTCTTTTCTTCTAAAATTTATTGTTAAACTTCGAACTTATAAGAATCTCCGCTTGAAATTAGTTCTTTTGTTATAACAAATATGCAAATTTACCAATATCCATATTAAATTTCTACGAAAAAATATGAAAATTATAATAACATATCTCTTTGTGTTTTCTAATATTATTCCTAAATGTATAGTGCTATTTTTCTAATATTGTACCCTTTTTTTTTTGGCCCATCTTCATTAAACTATGAAAGTTGTAAAAATAAATTTTTATATACCAACTGAAAATTGATTGAATTAAAAAGTCAAATCATCAATTAAAGCAATCAGGTATCAAAATTTGGTATTTATTATAGATGACCGACAAACAATTGCTAGATTTAACATTCGAAATAAAGTATTGCACTAAAGAGTGGTTTTCCTATCCCACTGATTTAAGTTACGGTATATGAATTCAAAAAAACCCTTTTTTTTTTTTTTTTTTTTGGGTGATTTTCTAAGGGCTGATACCTTTGGTGACCTCACTTACCACGCTTGCTACTTAATTAAATTTGACAGTCACACGTCCAAGTCGATGTCATGTTTTGTTCGTTCCTATTCCTGAAAGTGAACAAAAGTTGTACGCATGAAATGAAAATAGTAGACGTATGTATAGCTTAATTATTGTTAGCTGGCTAGGTTGTTAGACAGACATTATGAGAAATTAAGGCAAACCAAAATTTAAAGTCTACCCACTTGACGCAGACAGTTTGGAGAATAGGACATACATAGCAAATAAATGGGAGATAAGATTAAACGATAATTTGTTCACATAAATGAACTTTAATCGAAAATGCTAAAATTTATTGTGTTTTAAAATGTGTAATACTAAAAATATCATATCTAATATCACCTTTTTTTTAATGTCTAATATTACTTTTTAAGTATAATTTATGTGATATTAGTATATGCAATCAATTGATCGGGTAAAGTTTTAAACACTTGTTAGAATACTAGTTTGCATGTCAAATAAGTTTATACTGATAAGTTGAATTTATAGTTGATGTATACCGCTACATATCTCCTCGTGGTTCGTTGTAAAAAAAGCTGAATTTTATTCGAACCAAGCAAAGGACTACTTTTACAAAGATTGGATAAACAACTGAATTGAATGTAACCAAAATAAATAAATAAACGGATTGCGAACAAGTAAAATTAGCTAATTAATGGGCTATCATATACCTTCGATTGAAAACATAGTAAACATAATCAATATTAGATTTGAAATATAGCTTCTCTATCGTCTTCAATGATTGAAGTTTTATGAGCTTTGTAAGCCGAACACTGAATAACATGAATCATATTATTGTCATGAAATCCATCATAAATTTTAGTCAGATTAAACTATATCCCCAATATCAAATCTTGTCAAAATTAACTACATAAAGGTCTCTTTTACCTTGTACAAAAGAAATAGTGCACATTTGATTTTAAGAACAACAACTTTGTCGAGTATCAAAAAAACAAAAAATTTGCCTTCAATGATAGGAGTTTTATGGGTTTTGAAAGCCGAACACTGAATAACATGAGTCACATCAATCTCATAAAATCCTTCACGTAATTTTAGTCAGATTAACTATATTATCCCCAATATCAAATTTTGGCAAAATTAACTGCATAAAAGTGTCGTTTACCTTCTGTAAAAGAAATTGTGCACATTTATTTTAAGAACAATAACTTTGTCGAGTATAAAATATATATATATATATATATCTTCAATGATAGAAGTTTCATGAGCTTTGAAAGCCGAACAATGAATAACATGAATCACATTAATCTCATGAAATCCATCATATAATTTTAGTCAGATTAACCCAATATCAATTTTTTTCAAAGTTTAACTATATATTCATATTGCTGACATATTATCACATGTTATGTTGATACCCTACAAAAGATTCATCTCACACTAAACAAAAACAAAAATGTAAAAGTTCAAACAAAATAAAAATCCAACGCCAATGCTCAGTCGAAAAGAAAAAAAATATTAATAGAAATTAATTGAGACAATGGGTTAGGAGAATCTCTAGATTCACATCTCATGGAGAGAACATCTGTTGAAAGCCTTTCATGGTAAAATTCAGAAGAAAAAACGCGTCAAAAGAAAACGAAAAAGAGTGCATGATCCTGAACGAGATCAATTGCCATAACACGACCAAGTCAAACGAATTCGTCATTGACAATCCCTTCCCTCTTCAAGCATGTAGTGAATAAGCACTTTTTATTAGTGATCATTAATCATAGTCTTTCACAGTTTTAATTATGACGATCTACAATATCAAGAAGCTAATTAACGTAGTGATCTTTATTGATCTCTTTCTAAACATGTGCTTAATTGTCAATTTTATTTTACCATGAATTCTAAATGCTTATCTGTATATATATTCATGCTTTTTGTAATGTATATAGTAAGATAAGACCTACTTATTCTCAACTAAAATATTGTTCGTGCAATTGAGTCAGCTAAAAAAACAATCTAAAAATTCAAGCAAAAAAAAAAAAAAAGGGGAGAGAGGCAACAAAAGTTAGAGTGTAATTTGATTGGCAGCACTTAGCGTATACATGATACTGGTACATCCATTCAAAATAAGGTTGGTTTCATGCTTAAGCAACATCCACAAATATATATATGTGAGTATACAATCAAAAAAAGCTTATTTGCATGCGTACTGAATTTTTTGAGTTTGACAAATCGGTTCATAAATTAAAAATCTTGATAATTATTCCCTTAAACACTAAACTTTGATCAAAATTGGGGTTTAATTTTTGACGATATTCTTGCATGTAACTCTCATGCGACGTTATATTGAGGGAGACCTAGGTTTTTCTTCTTCTTTTGGACCGCATATACGAGCAAAACTCCTTACCCCTCCCACTATGAATATCCAATTTTTTTAATGGGAGATCCAATTTGAGGGGGGAAAATAAGAAGGAATTCACATTCAAGTCACATACAAGAAAGCCATAAAAAAAATCAACTCCACTTTTGATTAGGGTTAATTGCAACGAATTTTGAAGTTCAAAGGATCAACTGACAATATTTTTAGATAAGGGACTGATTGTTAAATATGAAAAGTATAAGGGACCATACATGCAAAAAACCATCACAAACTATGCGTACATGTCATTACAGAAACAAAAAATAAGAACAAAAATTCTTGTAGTAAGATTCCAAGAATAATTGAGCAAAATAATAATACAAAATACTCCAAGATAGGAATCTGGCACTTGTTTTTGTTTCTTTTTTTTGTCTAACCTCCCCATTCCCGTCAATTGGACTGAAGTATGCATGTATAAATATGTACACACACACACACATATATATATATATATATAGTATCCTGCAAACATAAAATAAAATAAAATCCATATGCCGGAAATTTACTAAATCTAATTAGTGTTTTTTCCCCAAATCCCAGTAAATTTATTGTTTTATTTATTTATTTATTTATTTGCTAAACAAGTAAATTTATTGTAATTTGATTTCTTTAAACTAATACTTATTTGTAATTAGTCTTTATTTCTGTGCTTTAGAAAAAGAAAAATAAAGTAATCTAGAAAATTCATGGGAGGTAGAGTGAGGGCCAACTTTTTATTTATTTATTTCATTATTATTTTATTTTAACAAATTGTTTCGTTTTGACATTCATAGAATGACAACTTTAGTGGTCCCCCACTTCGATAAATTCTAATTAGAGAAGCAAATATATCTATACATATTAATTTCAAGTGATAAAAATATAAATGTGGGTGTGTGTGTATTAATTTCAAACAAATACACCTATTACTATATTATATTTTTAGGCGGACGCCCGCAATTACATGACTCGCGAGAGTAATTATATTAGGTGCTTGCTTGATACAAGGAATTTAGCCAATGTTTTCTCGAATAATCATATAATTTGTTTCACGTTTTAATCACACATGGACTTTTGTTGGCCACCAGAAAAAAAAAAAAAAAAAAGAGTAATATAAAGAAAAAATAGTTTGATGATTCTTTCTAAAATAATGCTATTTTAGCATCAACATTCTTGTATAATTTCAGCATATGTTTCGTAGAGAAATGAAACTAAATGAAACATTAACAACAACAACAGCAATAATAATAGTCAAATAAACACACCTATACATACAGCTACCTTTTCGTCCCACCGAAAATAAAGAATAAGAGGAAGGGAAGAAAGAAGCACAAGTCAAAGCATCGAAAACAGTCCCTAAAACGTTGGATGCAAAAGATATTGATAATTAACTTGGATTATCTCCTATCGACCTACTTATTGCAAAAAAGAGTTATATAAGTACGTGAGTGATAAGGTCAAAACAAGGTAGATAAATTTTGGTTAACAACTCTATCTTTATTTTAAATAAAATATTGTGAATATGTCATATGTATGCATACAGTGGCGAAGCCACATTGGACCGGGCGAGCAGATGCTGCCCCGGTCCAATAATTCCTTTTTTTTTATACCCCATTATATTAATTTGTTTCAATTAAATCCCTAATTTACCCCATTGAAATTTTAAAATTACAAAATTTATTTAAAATTTTTAAAAATATTTCAATTATGTCCCAAGATTTAACTTATGAATATTTATTGTTTTAGATTTGAACACCACAATTAAACAAAAAGTTAATTATTTAAATTCATATCTTGGGCTTTTTTTGAAGTTAGTTAAATTAGATTATAAAGTTTATATAATAAGAAAAAAAGAATATAATAAAGTCGAATATATTTTAGTTTAAAATTTAATTTGAGTAACGCTCCTCTCAAAATATATATATATATATATTTGTATCTTGTACGTTGTCAAGATAAACACGTCTTAATTCCAATATTGGTACTTTTTTTTTTTTTTTAAAGGTTAGCAGCTGATTCTGACCACCCTTGAATGAGCGTAATTACTCTTGTAAATACACTTACCATCAAATACCAGTTGATAAACTTACAATCAAATAATAGTTGATCACTCTTAAAAATGATTTGTTTGATGTTTTTTTATTATTATTTTTTTCAAAAGTAATGTCTAAATCGTAATTTTGATAAATTAAAAAAAAAAAAAAGAAAAGAAAAGAAAGAAAGAAACAAGATATAAGCTTGTAAAGCTGACACATCATCACGTATCATGTTAACACCCTAGAAAGAATTCATCTCGCACTCAAGAAAAAGAAATATATAAAATTTTAAAAAGAATAACAATCCAACCCAATGCGCAGTCGAAAACAAATAAAAATAAAAATGAGAGAAGAAAATAAAAACCTAAAAAGAAAATTATTTAAAACAATGGGTTTTAACAGTGTTGAGGGTAAAAAGAAGCCTAAGTCCAACGTTGTAAACACATAAAAACAATAATAGATATGTAAGGGTATTAGGCCATTTCACTTAACTGTTTGACCTTTTAAAATGGAAGCCGGATTTCTTAACAGTCTAAAATTTAATTTCTTCTCCCAATTCTTCACATGGTATCAGAGCCCAATAAACTTAAACGAGCAGTTCGATCCATCCAATACAAGATTAATGACTCTAAACATAATACTATCTTGTAAGAGTGTATTGAGAGTAAAAAAAAAAAAAAAATCTAAGTCCTATATCATAAACACATAACAACAAGGATCATTTACAAATATGACCAAATTAGAGTTGTGGTTTTAAAAAAAGTCCAAAAACAAACTTATTTACAAAATTAAATTAAAAAAGAAAATTTATCATATTATCTTGGTATAAATACCCTTAATTCTAATTTAAGAAATAAAAAAACATTCATCCTAAAAAAAAAAAAAAGGCCTCATTTAAGTTAGTTGCCAGAATGATTTTTTTTTTTTAATATAAAATAATATCTCACTTACCCAAAGATTTCATCCTAAAAACTGATCATATATATATATATATATTTTATGATTTATCGTTATTTTTTTTATTACTCTCAATATCATATTTATTACGTCAATAAGCTATGAAATGATATCTGGCTCATATGTATACATATATTTTGCTCAATAACACGGTCAATAAAATAGTGATTGTGATAAAACTTAAAATACACGATATTAAGTTTTTATTTATTTTTATTTATTTTTTATAAAATAATACGGACATTGTTATATATATCATGAAAAGATTAGTACTAATCAGGAATATGTAATATAACGATAAAATCTCTTTAGTAAAAATTTCGTATGACAAAACATAATCGTTAAAATGATAAAGTCATATTCATATTGATCATATTAATTATTATTACCACTATATCGAAACATGAATCGAATGATACTAAGGCCATTATCATGTTGATCACAAATATTTGGACATACGTGTGTGTATATATATCATTGAATCTTGATATATATATATATATATATATGTATAAAAGAGGAATTTTGATATGTAACAAAAAAAAAGTTTTTTTTTTTTCAATAAAAAGACAATCCTTATATATGAAAAAACATATCAAAAAAATGTTGAAGGGTAAACATGGAATTTAAAATTTATTCAAATTCGTAAATAAGTTTGATATTCAAATAGGCACATAGCGTATACGAAAAGCAAATATTAGTCTGTCAGTTCAGAGTAAGGTCGGTTCCATGCACCCCTGCAAAATGTAATTGCCTCAAATATATGTGTGAGTCGTCAACTTTTTGAGTTTGACAAACCGGTTCATAAACTAAAAATCTTAATAATTAAACCCTTAAATTTTAAAACTCATTATAGATAAACCCAATCAAAATTGGGGTTTAATTATGTACAGTTTTCTTGTATGTATCTCTCAGGTGACCTTTTATTTTTTTTATTTTTGGCTCAAAGAGAAAACTTCCCCCTTCCCCGCTCCCATTATGTAAGGATAACTAACCTTGTAAGTGAGAGAATTTTGTTTCATAGAAGATCCAATTTCAGTTTAAAAAAACAAAAAGAAGAAAAAATGACCTAAACCGCCCTTAGTACATGGGAAGTCACGTGCGAATCACATGCAAGAAAATCATACAAAATTTTAACTCTGCTTTTGATTAGGGTTATTTGCAATGAATTGAATTGTAAGGGATTAATTGATAATATTTTTAGTTTAAGGGGTCGATTTTCTAAATATGAAAAGTACAAGGGATCATACATGCAAAAAGCCATCACAAACAATGCCTGCACATGTCATTACAGAGACAGAAAAAAAAAAAAAATTTCGCAGTAAGATTCCAAGAATAATTGAGCAAATAATAATAGAAAAGATTCGAAGATAGGTGTATTTGGTCAATACGTAATCTCCCCATTCCCTTTATATATGTTGGGTTGAAGTAGCATATATTATCCTGCAAAATAAACATGAAAATGAAATCCCTATGCTGGAAATTTACTATCTAAATAGTCTTTTTTCCTAAAAATTTTAATTCCTAGTAATTAAATTCAATTAAATTTGATTTTCTAAAACTACTAAAGGGGTACCTAATTAATAATATTGTATTTGTAATTAGTCTTTCTTTTTGTTCTTCAAAGAAAGAAAATCAAGTACTCTACAAAATTCATGGGAGGTAGAGTGATACCAACTTTTTTTTTTTTTTCCTTCTTTCTTTATTAAAATTTTTTTTTCCCAAATTGTTTAATTTTGAGTTTCATAGAACGGCAACTTTAGTGGTCCCCAACTTCTAGAAAATATTCTAATCAGATAAGCAATCTATATTTTAATTTCAAACAAACACACACCTATAACTATATTGTATTTTTATACGGAAGCACGCAATTACATGACTCTCGACTGGTGCTTGCTTGATACAAGGAATTTAGCCAATTTTTTCTCTCATTATCATAGAATTTATTTCACGTTTTAATCACACATGGACTTTTGTTAGCCATACAAAAAATAATAATAATAATAATAATAAAAAGAATAAAAGAAAATAATAGTTGACGATTTGTTAGCCACACAAAAAAAAAAAAATGATAATAATAATAAAAGAAAATTGACGATTCTTTCTAAAATAATTCTATTTTAGCATCAATATTCTTGTATAATTTCGGCATATATATGTTTCGTAGAGAAATGAAACTAAATGAAACATAAAACTAATGAATAATAGTTCAAATAAGCACACCTCTTTAGCTACCTTTCCACCAACCGAAAATTAACAACCAGCGGAAGAGAAGAAAGCAGCAGCGGTCAAAGCAAGAGAGATTGATAATTAACTTGGATTATCTACGATACATATACATATATATATATATGTATATATATTTACATTTACATATATGTGGAGTCATACACTAAGCACATTAGTGATAAGATCAAAACGAGATCAATGAGTTTTGTTTATTTACTCAATCTTTAATTCAAATAAAATGCGATAGGAAATAAATTATATTTAATATAATTTTTGCTTTCTGCCTTCAAGATAAATATACACTCTTTTTTTTTTTTTTTCCTATTTAGTAATTTTTTTCATTGAATTTTGATTACAAAATTTTTACGAGGTATATTTGGAGAAATATGGCTTCTCCCGATTTGTTTGAAGTCCTGTTTCTTTGGTGATTAGCCTGCGTGCATTGATTTGCTTTTGTTGCGTTTTTCCTTTTATTTCCTTTGTAGGACTCATGATTCACAAATAAAATAATGGGACAAGAAACTGATGAGGATGCAGAATGGATGCTAATCTAATTATAATGTCTTGACGTGTTTATTGATCTTTGTCGCCGTCGATGATTTATGTAATAAAGATTTGATATTTACAACAACTAGTATATCCTAACTAAATTGACACTTACTATTATAAATAATAATTGTTTAAGTCATATGATTAAGCGTCTTATGGGCAAAGCTATTTAAAAGTTGCTTTTCAATTCGTAGGTTTGAAAGAAGTTTTTGGAAATGTAATTTGGATGATCTGTCAAAAACGTTTCTACTTTTCAAAAGAGCTTTCTATCTAAGCCAAAATTTATAATTGTGATAAAAGCTTTTCTCAAAAGATTTTAAAAGCAAAAGCAAAAACTCTTTCAAATAGATCATTAGAACTTCTTAATTAATTAATCTTTCATT